>JARJHM010001164.1:0-59434 GCA_033356055.1 Carex pumila | reverse complement strand
CACTGTAAGTCTTGATCCAACGTAAACTATTTACGGCCGTGCGATGTTGCTATATTGTTTTGCTTTGATGAACTAGTAAATGAATCCTGAATTGTATCAAATTTTATAATGGTGAAATTAATATGACATTCTTTCATTTTAACGGTTCTGATTGACCAAATGCTAATGTTCGTATTCGTTCCTTCACAACCCCACACAACAAGGGTTCAAGTCCTATGTATATTATTATATGGCACAAGTCATTGATGCATCATGCATGATTGTATAAAAAAATTCAATAGTCAAAATGACTTCAAAATGAAATATCACTGTCAAATAATTAATTATATTATCACATAAATTTTAATAATATAAATTACATTAATTTTCATCAAAATTACATTAATGAAATATCAATGTCAAATAGTACCTATCTGCTGTTTAATATTATTTAAGTAGAATTTGAAAATTAAATAAAATTTCTATTAAATAATTAACTTATATTTCTAATATGTAATTTTTTATATTTATTTAAACATAACCATATGAAAAGATTTTCCAAATAAAAGAAAAAAACTATATGGATCGATTTTATTGCTAAAAACCGATCCAGATACTATCAGGATCGGTTTTTAGCAATAAAATCGATCCTGATACAATTTTTTTTTCAAAGTTGGTTCTGAAAAAAAAAAAATCAGGGTCGATTTTTTATAAAAAAACCGATCCTAATAGTATCAAGATCGGTTTTTTTATAAAAAACCGACCCTGATTTTTTTTTTTTTTTTTTGCAGAACCAACTTTGAAAAAAAAATTGTATTAGGATCGGTTTTGTATAATAAAAAACCGATCTTGATACTATTAGGATCGGTTCTTTATAAACAACTGATCCTAATGATAACTTCCTATATAACCAGCTTAGCTAGGGTTCTTCTTATTTTCATTTCGCGCCTCTCATTTTCAATTTAGCATCTCTGTCTCTGTCTCTGTCTCCGTCTCCGTATCTCCCTCTCAAATCCTCAGTACTCTGTCTCTTTCTCTCTCTCTCTGTCTCCGTCTCTCCCTCTCCTCCGTGTCTCTCTCTCTCTTTCTCTCCGTCTCTTCCTCTCAAATCCGAGCCTCTCGCACCTTCGGCTCAATTGTGCCAGTTTTTAATTTTTTTTATTGTTTCAAAAATTAATTAATGGTGTTTGTATATTGTTTTACAGTTTTGAGGACATCTCTCTCAAGTTACTTAATCATCCGGCCGATCAACTATCATGGTATTAGCTTTATCTAATTTTCTCATTATTATACTTTTAAAACACATTTTTTTTGTATTTTTTATTGGAAAATATTTTTCCATATAATTGTTACCTTTGTTTTTGTTTTTAGGGTCTTTTTTAATCTCAAGTGATGTGATTGCAAAAGAGGTAATTATTGATTTTTTATTGTTGTGCTTTACATTAATTACATAAATGTGTGTTAATTGAAGAAATAGCCCAATTAGTCACTTGTATGTTTGTTAATTAATTTTTTTTTGGATTTAAATTTCTTGTTATAATATGTAATGCTTCACAAAACTTTGTATGAAGTACATGAATTTTTTGTAATAGTTTAAGATGTGTATAATAATTAATTTAGAATGTGTATATGATATTTAATTGATTATTGCTTCTTACTGTGCAAAAAAAAAATTTAGGATGCTGGCCAGCAAAATATATATGGAAGCTGGTCAAATAAATAAAAATATTTTTTTTAGCTTCAATAAAACATCAGGATCGGTTTTATATAAAAATCGATCTTGATAGTACGTATCTGGATCGGTTTTTATTCAAAAACCGATCTAGATATGTAATTTAAAAAAAAATCGAAAATAATATTAAGATCGGTTTTTATATAAAAACCGATCTTGATAGTACGTATCTGGATCGGTTTTATATAAAAACCGATCTTGATATGTAATTTTTAATTAAAAAAAATTCAAAAAAACTATCAAGATCGGTTTTTATATAAAAACCGATCCAGATACGTACTATCAAGATTAGTTTTTATATAAAAACCGATCTTGATATGTAATTTTTAATTAAAAAAAATTCGAAAAAAAATATCAAGATCGGTTTTTATATAAAAACCGATCTTGATAGTACGTATCTGGATCGGTTCTTAGTCAAAAACCGATCTAGATAACAACTATTAAGATCGGTTTTGTTAAAAAACCGATCCTAATAGTTTCGATTTGGATCGGTTCTTTAAAAAATATAAAACCGATCCTGATAGTATCAGTATCGCCTTCAACAGGATCGGTTGGATTCCGATACTGATATGTGTATATAACCGATCCTGATTTCATATTTTCCACTAGTGTGTTCTCATTGATCAGAGGAAACAAATGGACTGGAGGCATAAGGTGGCAAGTACTCAAATTAATTGTGTATGAAGGGTAAAATTGGAAATATAAAAGTACGTATATCTTTTTGAAAAAAAAAAATATATATATATATGTACTTTCATAATTAATTGAAAAAGACTGTTTTGATTGTTGTATATCAAAAGTCTTTTTCAATTAATTATGTTTAAAAACAGTATAAGAATATACTATTAATAACATTTTCACAATTTGCTAGTTTTATAGTGACACTCTCACAATTTTGAAGTTTGCAATGGCATTCTCACATTTTGAAGATTTTGTAGTGGCAATCTCAAAATTTTCCCTAGTTTGTTTGGATGACACTCATTTAGAATAGCACAATTTTTGAACGATTCGAACATACAATCTGATAATTGCCATTTTAATTCGAAAAATATAAAACAATTTACAATTTAATAATTTTGTTAAATTTATAATATTTTAAAATGTCGAGTCAGCTTGCAATTGACAATTGTAGAGATGTAAAATTTAAAAATTGCAAAATAACTAACTACAACTTTTGGTATGGGAAATGGGAATTCTCTTATTGAATGGCAGATCAGAGAAGGTAATAAATATTAAATAATAACAGGAAGTTATTTTGATTCCACATGATCTTTTGAGGCTTTCAGATTATCAGACACAGTTAATAAATTGATTATTTTCTAAGAAAAAATTATTTTTTTATTTTTAGACTAATTTTGTTCAGAAATAGTATAATCGAAGAAATCAATTTTTTTATGATGGTTCTTAAATATGATATAGGAAAAGCAACCTTAAGCTCTTTAAGCTCTTTAAAGTGTTTACAAAATACACATGCCAATAATCTCGAAATAATAAAAAGTTTACAAGTTTTACAGCAAGCATGAATAATTCACAAACCCTCAATAGCAAAACCAACAAAAAAAACATAAAAATTCAAACTAATAGTGATAATTAAACAGAAAACCCTATGGTCTCAGCTTATCCGACATACCAAAGCGCGCGCTCCTTTTCATTCATCCATTCTTAGCAAAAAATGAGAAGAACGAAGAAAGGGAGTTGGTACCATGTACTCGGTACCACCATTATAAATTCAACAGAGACCCAAAGAAACAAGTAATAAAATATAGGAACACATACTGTGAAATAAAGATTCAAATATCCTTTTAGCAGTTCTTAATTATAACATATTAGTTTCCAGTCCTCGTTTAGGCACCCAATTAAAAGCTAGACGACCGCCAAACATAAAAAAATTTGCCACCAATAAACGTGTGATCCAATTGCTCCGCTCGTCAGAGTCTGGATCAGATACTGGCCAATAGCTCGCCAAAAGACTAATCACCGCGACAGTAATTGGAGCTCCGACAGTCGTTACGAACATAACCTATTAAAATTACATGATTAAATCTTACAGCTCAATGATGATGATGATGATGATTAAAAATAATAGAAATAGTGAGATGATCAGTAAAACCAAAAGTACGTGTGAAGGGACACCCAACGAAAAAATATAAAACAAACAATACTTACAAGATCAGTTTCATCAAACCTGTGATGATCTCCAAAGAGATAGGAGACACCAGCTATTACGTGGAAGACAAGGTTGAAGAAAGCGACAAATCTCAACCGGTAAATCGTATTTGATCGATTTTGACCTAAGGTAAGATAAAAAATCTGAGAAATTTGGTTATTAGAGTGGCTCCAAAGGCCAATGTGAAGGCCCACTTTGAGTTGGAGGCCTAAAGAACCATGATCTCGGAGTGTTGGTCCATGTTGAGCCCTACATGATCTTGGGCTTCAGTGTCTGGAACTAGTGGGCCCATATTCAGCCCTACCTGCTCTTGGGCTGGAGGGTATGAGCTCAGCTGCTCCGTATTGGCCTCTGTGTTGTCTTCAATTTGAATTACCGCTAGAGGATTAATTTTGCCCGCCTAGGCATGCCCGTCCAGCCCGCCTGTGTACCCGTGCCTGAGCCCGGGTATAGGTCGGATACTTAGATACACGGGTACGGGCAAAAAAAGGGTGGGACTAGATTTTTTCGGCAAATACCCGACCATACTTGTATCCGACCAAACCCATGCCTGTACCCGTACCCATTGTACCCTACATGGGTACCTGTACCTGTTTAAATTCAAATTTTCAAAATTTTCAAAATCCCCCCGACCCATTTAAATTCTGTTTTTTTTTTTTGTTTTATAAATTCTGTTTTTCAAATCTGTTTTTTAAATTCTGTTTTAATTTCTGTTTTTTAAATTCTGTTTTAATTTCTGTTTTTTAAATTCTGTTTTTTAATTTCTGTTTTTCTATTTCTGTTTTTTAAATTCTGTTTTAATTTCTGTTTTTAAATTCTGTTTTTTAATTTCTGTTTTTTAATTTCTTTTTTTTTAATTCTGTTTTTTAAATTCTGTTTTAATTTCTGTTTTTCAAATTTTGTTTTTTAATTTCTGTTTTTTGATTTTAAATCTTAGATTCATTTTTAATAGGTTAAAAAATTTGGTTTTTTAATTTATGTTTTTGAATATGTGAAGTAATTAGATTTGTTTTTAATTGGTTAGATTTTATTTTTAATAGGTTAAAAAAAGATGTTAGAATTATTTTTGTGAATATGTTACATTAGATTTTATTTTAAAATGTTAGATTTATTTTTAAATAGCTTAGATTTATTTTTGAAAATGTTAGACTTATTTTTGAATATGTTAGATTTATGTTGAATAGGTTAGATTTAATTTTGAATATGTTAGATTTATGTTGAATAGGTTAGATTTATTTTTAAAAATGTTAGATTTATTTTAAATAGATTATATTTTTAATTTATATTTTATTGTTTTAAAGTAATTGATTTAAGATATTTTTTATTTATATTTTATTTAACCTATTAAAAATAAATGAACATTTAGAAAATATATTATCAATTTAAAATGTAAACTAAAAATTCCAAGATATAAATAAATTATGAAACTATATAGTTAGAATGAGAATTTGAAAATAAAATAAAATGACTTGTGTAAAGAAATAAATAAACATATTTGTACTTAGCCGAATAAACATACAAATTTTCGCAAGAATTATTTATATATATAAGTTACAAATTTTATTTATTTAGGAATTATAAAGATGTGACTTGATAATTTTATATATATATTTACACTATTTGATATTGAAGTATTGAACTATTCAGATTTTAAAAGTCGAATTATAAATACGTAATAATATTTATACGACACTGTTAAAAAAACAGAAAAAAATATCCTAAAATTAAAAAATATATTAGAAATTGATCAACTTTTGATCTATAAAATAGTTCTTTTAGACAAAATCAATTGTCCTAATTTGAAAATAGTTTAATATTCTAATTCTCAAATGAAAAGACTAGTTTTATGCCTGAATCTCTGTCTTTGCTCTTTTCAATGATGGAAATTAATTGTTTTGCTAATATTTTGTTTTGAATTTATTTGATTAAATATTAAGTGATATGTGACAATTTTCAAATTAAGTAATGAAAATGTTGAGTTTAAGAGTAGAAGAAAAAAGATAACAAAAATAAACTCAAATATTAGTTTTAGTGAAACTAAATAATTTGTCAAATATCACTAATTGACACAAATGTGATACACTAGAATTGCATAACACTTTTTATTATAACATTAAAAAATACACAGAATTGACACAAATTTCAATTTATTTGGATTTTTCTACAATTAGTTATGAATTTTCAAAGTTCTACCGTAAGAAAAAATTTCAAACATCTATAACTTTGGCTACGAGTGTTGGATTCACGCATTCTTTGACTTTTTGGAAAGGGGAGAATGAGACGGATCTGATTTTGCAATAATAATTAGAATGAGAATTTAAAAATATAATAAAATGACTCGCGTAAAGAAATAAATAAATACATTTATACTTAGCTGACTAAACATACAAATTTTGGCAAGCATAATTTATATATATAAGTTACAAATTTTAATTATTTAGGAATTATAAAGATGTGACTTGATAATTTTATGTATATATACACACACTATTTGATATTGAATTATTCATATTTTAAAAGTCGAATTATAAATAGGTAATAACATTTATACACACTGTTAAAAAAAAAACAGCAAAAAAAAACCAACAAAAAAACAGAAAAAAAAATCAGAAAAAAAGCAAAAATAAAAACCCAACTAAAAAACCACAAAAAAAACAGCACAAAAAACCAACAAAAAAACAGAAACAAAAAAAAAAATCAGAAAAAAAACAGCAAAAAAAAATACCCGTACCTGGACTGCCCTACCCGTCAAGGATACACGAGTACGGGTATAGGACGGGTAGGGTATGGTTTTTGAAAAAAATACCCGACATACCCGTACCCGTATATCCTAATACCTGTCGTACCCGTACCCAAGACGTACCCGTACCCGAGACGTACCCGTACCCGCCTGACCATTAATACACTAATTGCCGCTACCATCTGTTGCCAAGACACAACGTGATCCATATCTACAACATCGGATGACCGAAAAATATATCCCACAGAGTGAAATGATGTGGTTCTCAATGTTAAAAACAACAAGGATCTAGCCAAGTAATATCAATTTTATTTTTGACCGCGGACTTAATGCAGTTGTACGTATGAATCCTTGTTTTTCTATGGAACGAAAATAACATCTAAAAGATGTTGGATGTTAGGGGTGCAAGCGGATCAGCTACAGTTCAAATAGTAAAAAAAAAAAAAAAAAAAAAACAAGAAAAAAAAAAAGCCATATATGTATCCTCTTTTATTTTTCAAATACAGATATGGATTGAATATTAGACGGATATAGATTGGATGTCAGCTATCCGTACATATATACATAAATATTTTCATAATATATATTAAACTACATAATATATATCTATTATTTGAAATACAAATAATTAAAATTCAAAACTATATCCGTATTGTGCGGATATTCAAATATCAGATATCAGTATTTAATTTTTATATACGGACGGATAATATCTTACCCGTTTGCACTTTTATTGGATGTACTATAACCTTAAAGTAATATGTCAGATTTTTCATTTGCTTTCTTAAACCAATAAGAAAATATATAATTTAATTTATTCAATCTCTATACCGTGGGGTTATGTCGTCTTCACTCCGTATTAACTATAAAAGAGAAAATATGAAATACTGGAATATGAAACATTGACAAAATAAATTACTATGTACCTTCGTCAATTGCAGCTGAGAGCTGCTGCATCGCTTCCTCAGCGGCAGTTCTGATTGAAGAGAGCTCGATCGCTGTAGCTGGGTAATTAGATGAAGCTTTATTGCGGCTTCGGTTGTCGTGGGTTAGCCGTACGTAGGATGGATTGCGGCTTGGAACACTCTACTTCAGATAAATTATCGTTGATTCGAATCGGACAGTTCTGATCTAAAACCGAAAAGTTGGATTACCTCACTGTATCTTAATTCGGGGGGGTGGGGGTAGGGTGGGGTTACAACCCGTTTACTTATATTTGAAAGGAGAAGCGGGGTATGGTTAATGGTTACCGTCCAAGTAGATTAGCAGTAGGATTTGGAAATTTATATTCATATCCTCAATCAACTAAAAAACTACACAAATGCCCTCAATCTTTTTTGTAAAAAAAATAGACCAACTACCAAAAATGTTAGGCAGTGCACTTTGTAACAGAACCGTTTAGATTCTGGGCAATTATCTTTTCATTTTTCTGAAAAATATTCAAAATGAAATCACTAACTTAAATCTCAGCAATTGTCTTTTTTCTTTTACAGCATATTCTAAGATCTAAACACACAAAAATATTAAACTAAATTTCAAAATTAAAATATTTACATTAATTACATTTTAACTAAAAAAATGAAAATATAACAAAAATAATCTTAGATTTGAGATTTCAAGCCTTTACCGAATGATGGCTAAGAAAAAGTATGGTAAATGATAAGAAAATAGAAAATTAGAAAGAAAAAAACTTATTCAGAAACTTAAACTCAAGTTTTGATACGCTTTCCCTTTTTTTAGGCTAAAAAGTACGATTATCCTTTTAGGTATCGGATACTCAAGCGCTGAATCACCTTTTCAGTGAAGATATCTCATCCCTTAATTATGTTCCAGTTTAAGAATTCATATTTCATACATATAAATATATTGCAAAATGGTGAAAATAAGTTGTAAAGATAATATTTATGTTTATACGCTAATTAATCTGAACAAAGTGGAAAGATCTTGTGATTCTACGGTGAGAATAATAGTAGGTACAGACTGTCAATTTGGATAACATCCAAATTCTTGCTTCTTGTGATAATTTTATAGATAGGAAAAATATCTTTTGACTCATTTTGGGACTTCAGATTCCATAAACTTTCAGTGCAAAAAATAATTCCGCAGACTCAAATATATGAGGAGGGATCAAGTTACAATAATTTTTGAATTATAACAAATTACAATAAATATTTTCTACATTTTTAAAGTCCAAATTGTCGATCCAAACCGTTAGATATGATCTCTACAATAAAATGTACTTGGAGACCAAATTTTACATTTTTTGAATTTTTTTACTATTTATTAAGATGGGTACAAAATTCAATAGTCTGAATTTGACTAGTTTTTGTATTCATCTTGATAAATAGTAAAAAAATATTTTAAAAATGTAATATTTAGTCTCCAAGTACATTTTATTGTAGAGATCACATCTAACAGTTTGAATCGATGATTTGAATTTTAAAAATATAAAATATACTTGTTGTAACTCAAAAATTATTGTAATTTGATTCCTCCTCATAATAAAATATGTTGTAAAGTATACCCCTGTTTTATAGTGTTTTGTATTTCCCCAGGTTTGACGTGCCAGCAGGGAACAGAAAGGAGAAAAAAGAATAGTAAAGGAAATAATTGAAAGCGACATATTTATATGCACTCAATAAGCTTCGCCGAAGTTTCGCATTAATTGCGGTGTATATATATATGAACCTATAGATTGAGTTTACTTTAACAGTGGGGCGGTGCATCCTAAGATGAGCCGGTGTAAATAGTGGAATAAGGAGTTTAGGCCTCGTTATTTTATCAAATGTGTCTTAAATGAGCCGGCCTAAGATGGCATAAGCCGATATTTAGGCCGGCATTAATTAAGCCATCTCACATGATGGTTTAATTTTTATTCTACCTCGTGGCCTAACTTTAATAATTATAATAATATTTTATTTGTATTTAATTAGTATATTATTGTTAATAATTATTATTAGTATATAATTATATAATTAATATCTTATATTGTTAATATATTAAATAATTATTATAATAATATTATATAATTAATATCCTTTTATTAATAATTATTATTAATAAATAATTATATAATTATTATGTTATATTGTTAATATATTAAATAATTATTATAATAATATTATAATATATTAATATTATATAATTAGTATCTTATTATTAATAATAATTATTAATATATAATTAATATCCTATATTGTTAATATATTAAATAATTATTATAATAATACAATAATATAATAATATATTAATATTATATAATTAGTATTTTCTTATTCATAATTATTATTAATATGTAATTATATAATTAATATGTTGTACTGTTAATATATTAAATAATTATTATAATAATATTACAATATATTGTAGTTGTTATTAAAATATTAATATCATATAATTAGTATCTTATTGTTAATAATTATTAATAATTAATATTCTTAATATAGTAAATCATTATTATAATAATATTATAATAAATTATGGTTGTTATTGATATATTAATAGTATATAATTAGTATTTTGTTATTAATAATTATTAGTAATATATAATTATATAATTAATATTTTATATTGTTAATATATTAAATTATTATTTTAATAAGATTATATAATTAATAATTATTATTAATTTATAATTATACAATTAATTTTTTATTATTAATAATTATTATTAATATATAATTAATATTTATATTGTTAATATATTAAATAAATTTATAATAATATATAATATATTACAATTATTATTAATATATTAATATTATATAATTAGTATCTTATTATAAATAATTAATCAATTTGGATTTTAAAACTTTAGTTCTCCAACTCTAACCAAACAAGAAATTGTTTAAGTTATGATTTAACTTTAGATCTCAACCAAATATGAATAATTTTGACTAGCCTAAGTTAGAATAACCAATTTAGGTCTTCTTAGCTTTAGGACACAACCAAACATAGGACTAGATCTCTAACTTTATTCAAAAAAGAGAACTTATTTTAATACAAAGTCTCAAGAGAAGGGACCCACGGGCAGAAAGACAGATGGAGCTAGGCTGCGTGATGACAATGTGAGAGGCGGTTAGAGAAGGAGATCACTTGGAACGACACAGCCAATCACAGCTCGTCTTTTAATTTCATAAGCTTGGCATGCAACATGACGCATTTCTCTCTCTCTCTCGTCCTCTCTCTGTTTAGTTCGGCTAATATGATTATATAAGAACTTTAATGCTATGTAAGGAGTAAAACTAGAGTGTTCTTAAGCTCATCAAAGTGTTTAGCGAACTTAATTTCAAATTATATTGTATCTGTTTCAAATGATAAATCTAAATTATTGAAATTCATATACTTCACAAGCAATAAATTTACATGCAAAGGTTTTAACTTTTCGATTCATTTTAGTAAAAAGTCAAGTGGTCAAAATTAGAAGGTTTATAAATTAATTTTAATGCATTTATTTTTTGAATATTTTTTGATCACTTGACTTTATACAAAATTAATTCAAAATTTTAATAATTTTACATGTACATTTATCACTCGTGAAATAAATCGGTTTCAATGGTTTAGATTTATTATTTGAAGCCAATCTAATAGGTTCTGGAGTTAAGTTCACCAAACACCTTGGTGAGCTTAAGAACACCTTAGTTCTACTCTTATATAATATATATATATATATATGAAGAGGGTTCAAATGTCTTTATTTTTTATGTCTCCACTATGTTTCTATTTTTTTTTTAAATTTCAATAATTCAAAATAAAACTTAAAAGTCAAAATAAAATCATTGGATATGATTTATGTCATTTTATCTATGCACATGTGAAAAATTATGACATTTCAATTTTATTTTGGTTGTCATTAAGAGCTTGTGAAAAACATACTAATGTGGATGATTTCTAGACATTGATTTTTGGACTTATTGATTCATATAAAATTTTTTTTGAAATGTGTTAATTTTTTATGAGCATATAGAGAAAATAACATAGATCACATTGAACGGTTTTATTTTGACATTTAAGTTTTAAATTTTGAGTTATTAAATTTTTAAAAAAATGGAGATATGGTAGAGGCATAAAAAATTGAGACATTTGAACCCTCCTCTATATATATTTACTTATAAATTAATTTTATGATTTCAAAATTTAAATAGTTGATCCACACCATTCATCAAGATCTTCATATTAAAATGTGCTTCGTGACCAAAATTTATATTTTTTGAAATTATTTTACTATTTTTTATATAGGTAGGAAATTATTGATTTGTATTGTTTAGAATCATCAATAAATTTTCTACCTATCTAAAAAAAAGTAAAAAAAAATAGGAAAACTATATATAAAATTTGATCTCCAAACAAATTTTAATTTGAAGAGCATGTGAACGGTTCTGATCAATTATTTTGACTTTGAAATTACAAAAATATCTTATAAGCACCTCGTGTTGAAGTTCGATCTTATATGCATATTAGCCGAAGTCATATACACACACACGAACACTTCACAGTATTGTCGAAGAACAGAACAAAATTACGAACATCACAATGCGCGCATGCCTGATATTAAATTTAATTTTTAAGAACATCACATACATGTGCATATTTTTAATATCATTGATCAAGTCACAATGACGAAGAGATCGATCTTAATTCGCGGAGGAAGATAGACACGTGGAAGGTTTGTAAATAATATTTGTGGAGAAATCGGCGAATAATTATTCTTTCTCCCATCATACTATTAAAATAAAATTATCTCACTTCCATCAATTTCAATAGGTAGCCAATGGTTCACGGTTTACCGACTCGCTCGCGTCAGCGTTGGCTTATACGCTATACGCTAAAATTCTGTTGAAGGCCGTGAGAGGTGGAAGAAAGCTGAACCCCCAAAAGTATGTGCTTGATCAAGAGATCCAAGTAATGTGCTTTTAGTATTTCCTTTTAGTTGATTTGTCGAAAGCAGTTGTTCACTGATATAAGTGTGAGTTAATTTGACTCAATTATTCTCCATCTATCTGCTATTTAATCGCGGCCACGTGGATAGACAAATCAGCATAGAGTGCTGATCTAAGGCTGCAAACAAATCGAACTAACCTTAGTTTGAGTTTGAATTTGAATAAAATTTGAATCGAATTGGTTTGATTTGTTTCAGAACAAATTAATTTCAAATTGAATTAATTGCGAACTATAAATTTTTCGAAATGAAATCAATCGAATTACGAACTACAATTTTTTTTGGCAACCCTAATTATATCAGTAGTTTTTGTATTAGTTTTCTGCTCACAAAACAAAATTCACACAATTTGTTTTAATTTTTAACGAATTCATACTGATATATTATGGGCTAGTTTAAGATTTCCTTACCTTTTTACATTGCTGAATTGATTAAAATTATAGCACGGACCTAGTCAAATATAACTTATTTCAGTGTTAATTTGTTACGCTGCTGAAATATTTTTTATTATAAGCTGTCATTATATTAACAATTTTGAGGTCTAATATAAGTTTGGTTTATGTATTATTAATAAATTGATGGTTCAATCCATTAGTTGTATTATTGAGATTCAAACCTAAATAGTTCGCGAATCAATTTCAAATGAATTATATTCAATTTGAGTTTGATTTGAATAAGATTCAAACCTAACTAATTTGATTTGTTTCAGAACAAACTAATTTCGAATCGAATTAATTCCGAACTTTTTTCAAATCGAATCACAAACTATATAGGTTGGTGACAGTGTTGTCATGTGAAGGGTCGTGATTGACCCGTTTCAGCTCTGATTTGACTCCATCGAAAATTGCTCTGAGAAGAAGGAAATAGGGCAGGACACGCTTAATTCTTGAACTCTGTAGATGGGACCATTTAAATAAGGGGAAATTGGTTCTATGCCACTCCAAAATTGTGAATTTAGAAAAATGCTATCCCAAAATTTCAGTTTTGTTAAATGTCACCCCAAATCTCATTTATTAAGAAAAATGCCACATTAAATAGTTAATGACTAAAATGTCCTCCTCTTCTTCTCCAGCAAAACACACACACCCTCTCTCTCTCACACAACCCAGCCCTTCAGAGAGGCGACAGCTTAAAAGAATTTGTCCATATGAACTTGAAAGAACTTAATTAAATAGGATCTGCTTCAAAAATGAAACAGCTTCAAAAACTTGAAAGAGCTTAATTAAATAGGATCTGTGCCCTATAATCTCACTGTGCAACAGCTTCAGCACAGAAACAGAAGCAGATCTAACTCTCGCTGCATTTTTGAAGAAATTGATTAGTTATTCTTCATGAAAATTATGCATTATTGTTCCAGATATGTGCATATCAAAAAACATGAAAGAAATTGATTAGGCATTTTTCATAGAAAATTATGCATTATTGTTCCAGATATGTGCATGTCAAAAAACATGAAAGAAATTGATTAGACATTTTTCATAGAAAATTATGCATTCTAGATACATTATTAGAAGCTAATTATTGGACAGTTTACAATTTGTATCCAATTTGAATTTAAAATGGAGACTATGACGTGATATGAATTTAAAACGGAGATTATGACAAATAACATGAAATAACATGCTTAATTAACAAACAACAAACTGTTGCAACATACATAATACATGTAAATGACATAACATGCACCATAAGCATAAGGTTGTTACGGAAAAGTACAATTAACAAACAAATTAACACAAAGTGTAACAATTACCAATCACAAAACTACACTAATTAACATAGAATAAACAACTCAATTTCTTAACAACTAAAAGCAATTGAACTTTTAAAGTGCATTCCACTCCAAAATTAGAACAAAATTTGACAACTCAGTGCATAGGAAAAGATGCATAAAAAAAATAAAGGGAACACTTGACAAAATATAAACTCATTTATCATCTAAATACAAAATTCTCAAATTTTCAGCTTAAAATTTCTCATAACCATAGTTCGAAAAATCGGCCGATTCCGAGTCAAATCGGCCGATTCAACTCGGAATCGGACGGGACCGATCCGATTTTTGTCCGATTCTCAAGTTCGTGCGATTTATTCCAAAAAAATCGAATGAACAGTGACAGAATCGGCCGATTTTCCGATTTTCCATCCGATTTACACCGATTTAGACCGATTTAGACCGATTCAAGCCAATTTAAAGCAAAAATATTTTCAATTTGACTAACCTCTGTGCCGATTCAAGGCAGAGGAGAAAATCGCGCCATTTAACCTCTATGCCGATTCAAGGCAAAGGAGCTTCAACCGTGTGAGGAGAAGGAATGCGCAGGCCATTTGAAATTGTGTGGAGGAGCAGCTCCTCTGCGTGGAAAGGAGAAAGAGATGGAATGGGAAGAGGAAAAGAGAAGAAAGGAAGAGAAATGGGCTGTGGGGTCCGCTGTCAGTGGAACAAAAGAGGATAGGGAATGGAGGGGAATGTGATGGACCCGAAAATTCCATTCAATTGGGTTAATTCAGCACATGAATTCAAATCACAGCTTTGAGATCTGTGCTAGCTATGATCCAATGGTTCAAACAATTCAGACTTTATATGAACTCACTTAATTTGTTTTATAATTCCTAAATAAATACAATTTTTATAATTCCCAAATAAATAAAATTTGTAATTTATATATAAAATTATTCATACAAAACTTGTATATTTATTCTACTAATTACAAACTTATTTATTTATTTCTTTACACGAATCATTTTATTTTAATTTCAAATTCTCATTTTATTTATATAATTTCATAAATTATTTATATCTCAAAATTTTCAATTTATTTTAAATTAATAATATAAGTTCTAAACAATCATTGGATTAATTAGTAAAAAATTTATTTGAGTGAAAAATTTTAAATTTCTCATGATTAATATTTATTTAAAATTTGGGGATATAACAATTTGAGTGTAATATTATCTTAATTAACATAGTTTTTTTATAAATTATTTTTATCAATTTTTTTCTACTTTTTGGCTACAAAACAAGGCTTCTGCCAAAAAAACCCGATTTACCGATCCGATTTTCCGATTCCGGCCGATTTATCCGATTCTAACTAGACGGTCAAAAATCCGATTCCGATTCCGATTCTGATTTTTTGAACTATGCTCATAACATGAACAAATCAACTCCCACCCTCCCAGCATCAGTTTTGTGGCATGATGAATTGACAAGTACAGAAGGCTCAACACTCGTCCCTGCACCTGACCTGAAACCAGGAATAGAAAATCAATAAAATAACTTGAGCTCACAATAAAACAAAGATATTTCTTAATTTAGCTAACTAGTATGGGGCATACACTATGCAGCAGAGAAATCAAAATTGATTAACATGAGTCAATTAATAATCTCAAATAAAAGTATGGGGCATACACTATCCCACTGGAGCAGCACAACCAGCGTACCAGTCACAGTACTGTTACCGAGGAGGATACTGGTACCAAGTGGCTGCAGCACCAAGGAAGGAGGAAAAAAATCTTTTTTCTTGCAATGTTTTTTACTTTTCTTTTTTCTTGCAAACACTTTTATTTCTTATTTAGCATTTGGTTGAATTGTGGGTAACTGTCACACCATTGATTATGCTGGAATAAGTTGACCACTTGAAAGAACTTGTCCATACAAAAAATAAATTGATTTTTTTTAGTTGCATTAAAGAGAAGACCAGTACCTCATAACAAATCCATGCAACAAATAACACAATGGTGACACCGAGTGCATTTGTGAACTTCCGTTGACCCCCATACGCTGATCCACCGAGTGCATTTGTGAACTTCCTTTGACTTCAAAAATTATAGCTTGGACTTTTAGTGAGTCAGGTGGTGCCGAGAGGACAGAAAGGTGGTGCCGAGAGGATAGAGGTCGTTGGAGAAGGAGAGGATCGGGAAGATGGTGGCGCCGAGAGAAAGTTCATCGTTCAAGGTGGCGCCGAGAAAGATGGGGTGAAATCACCTCTTTGAAGGGCTGGGTTGCGTGAGAGAGAGAGAGGGGGGGTGTTGTGTGTTTTGCTGGAGAAAAAGAGGACGTTTTAGTCATTAACTATTTAATGTGGCATTTTTCTTAATAAATAAAATTTGGAGTGGCATTTAACAAAACTGAAATTTTAGAGTGGTATTTTTCTAAATTTACTATTTTGGAGTGGCATGGAATCAATTTCCTCCTTCAAATAACTGACCCAAGGCATTAAGCAAGAGAGACTGCAGCGCAGGACCCACAGCATCAGTACTGGATTGGAAAGGTGATGACTGGACTGGAGATAAAGGAGGCGACTGGATTAAAGAGTCTGTTAGCCAAATTATCAAGAATGCCCTGTATTATATCAGTGCTGAGATGACAAGACAAGCGCAGAACGGTTCTCAAGATCCGTTCCATAGAATTTTATTCTTCTTTCTAAAAGTTTCTCCTGTAATGGCGATGTTACCATATATATAGAGTAAGGCTTGGGTGCTATGGATAGCATAGAGGTCTCTATGCTACAGCTCAATATTTGAGTTTTCAAAATCCAAATCGTTCATCTTATTCTCCATGTTAATATCTGCTTGGAGACCAAATTTTATATTTTTCTGAATTTTTTTACTATTTATTAAGTATTTTACACAATTGTTGATCCAACGATGGCTGCACAAAACAGTAAAACCATTGGATTAGCGATTTTCAAAGTGGCTTAATATATAGTAAAAAAATTCGGAAAATTATAAAATTTGGTCTCCAAGCAGATATTAATATGGAGAATAAGATGAACGGTTCGGATCGACCGTTTGGATTTTGAAAACTTGAATATTGAGCCGTAGCATAGAGGCCTCTATGCTATCCATAGCACCCAAGCCTTACTCCATATATATATTATAGGAGAAGTAACTTTTATACTAGAAGTTTTGGAAAGGAGATAATTATGTAAAAAAAGCTAAGATTAGTATAATGACAGCATGCAGTTGGCTTGCTTAAGCATCTATATCACTACAACTCAAATGAGTTTATAAATAATTGTTAATCACTTTTTTGAAATTAAGATCTCTAAAGTTTCTAACTCTTATATTTCTAAAATTAATTTTAGAGTTTTTATTGAGCCACGTCAACAATAAATTAAAAAAGAGGAATAATTTGAGCCAATCATTTAACCAGCATGGACTTTATATACAATTCCTTAATAAAAAAAAAACTTTTATACATAATTTCTAAATAAGAAAACTTTTCATATTCTTAAAACTGAATTAAAAACTACAATATTAGATTACAAACTCTCATAATATCAGAGATGTAGATTTTTCTCATGTGCATGTGCTGACGGTATGTTTTTCTTATTCACTAATTTAATCATAACGGCACAACTAATTTTATTGCAACCAATTTATACCTATTGGAACTAATTTTTTAGTTGCCCGACATAAATGTTTATGATACTTCTACTATGAAAGACGACACATTATACGTGATGGGGAATTCGTATCCTCTGAATTACGAAATGTGCGTTAATAGATCTGGTCCGTCTGATTGAGATCCACACTAATATTGAAGGGTCCTGTGTGTTATAAACGTGGGCCCTGATCAGACATATGGACTCAAAAGATGCTCTTCTGAGTTAATGCAAAAGATGTAGACTTTGTTGGAGGTTGTGTGTGGGGGGGGGGGGGGGGGGGGGGGGGGGGGGGGGGGGCTCTCTCCAATGGGTGTGAAGTCACCAGAATTGATATGGTTATAATTCTTAATCTATTACTTAAACGTATTCTATATATTGTATAAATTTCAAACATAGATTGAATACTATTTGAGATATATGATTTTTATTGTAAATTTTTCTAAACTGCCCTTTATAGTAACAAGAGTAATTCCTTCTATATTCTCTATGCTTCATGTGTATTATTGTGTAATAACCTTTGAAAAGACTGAAAATTAAGTACATAATAAGAAAAAGCAACGATAAAATTGAAAATACAAAATAAACCCCAATAAACACTTAATTTCTAATATCTTTTAACACTTCATCAATTCTCATGAAAATTTAGCAGCAATTCCTTTAGATTTCCTTCTATCTGAATTTGAAAGAGATAAGGTACATCTATCTGATATAGAAAGAGAGTGTTCAAGGCGGCAACATTAGGTTGATCCACTTATATCCTTTTCCTTATCTGCATTTCATATTTTAGGTTATTACAAAAGGTGGAAGCAAAAGAGAGTGTTGAAGACGGCAACATTAGACTAGCTCATCCACTTATACCTCTTTCCATATCTACATTTCATATTTTAGGTTATTACAAAAGGTGGAATATATAAGTTCAAAAGAAGTAAGTAGTACAGAGTATAACCAGCCGAGTTCGCCTTTTATTCTTGAAGAAGAAATATTTGTCTCAAATGGAAGTTGTTGCACCTCAGAGAACTCTGCAGTTAAGTGTATATTAGAAACCTTTTTTAATAGTCATAGAGCAATTTATCCCAATAGCCAACACGTGTTATTTTCTTTTATGATATTCCAATTTAGAAATGCAATTTTACAATAACCTGTAGAGGACAAATATCAACTTATGGATACAAATTTTCAGTGAATTATATATATTTCGTGTGTCATTTTCCTTCTATTATACTCCAACATATAAAAAACTTATTATGAGAACTACATGTAACAATTTGCAATCACATGCATCTAATTTTTTTTATCAGTATAATTCATGTCCATAACATAATTAATCAAAAACAATTAGATTTTTTTTTTCTAAACTTCAATTTTTTAAAGATAAATTTAATAAACTATTATCAAATAAATCATAATCTTCTATAGCAACCAAATTTTTAAGATATAACCAAACTGATTTTTTTTTATTAGAGTAATTATTGCGTACATCTATTAGATAATTTGAAAAAAAAATTAAAATCATTTTGATATTTGAGTCAATTTGAAATTCAGTTAATTACTTTGTCGTAAAATAATTAAAATTACACTGTTAACATTTTTAAAACATTCGATGAAATTGTAAACATCTTTCAAATCGGTCATAATGTAGTACATATCATATTTAAGAAATGAAAAATACATCCACAAATTTATTTTTCTAATTTGAATAATGCTTAATATTTTTTAAAATAAATAGACATTATTGAAAATATTTCATATTACGCAAGTGCTAGTTAATTAGGTTCTTTCTTTAATATAGGTTCAGTTATTGATTTGGTTCAACTTAGATTTTAATTTGTTAACATTATGCGTTACAATTTGTTTGTTATGAAAGTTTCTAATTTGTACTAAAATATTATACGAGTATAAGCCATAGAAGATAAACTTTGCCCATACCAAATTTATTTTATTTCCAAAAAAAAAAGTCTAAATCAGATAACTGCATCTTGTTTAAATAGTTTACAAGAATGACAAGTTTAGAACAAAGAAAAAGAAGGAAAGCATCAATTAAGGATAAATGTGGTATACTGATAAAATTAATTTACTTGCACTCATTATTTGGAAGTGAGCTCTTAGAATAGCACGCGCTATCCCTATCAATATTCCTTCTCTGTTAATTTTTTTTTTTTTTTTTTTTTAAGCAAATCAGGCAGAGGCATCCAGATTGTTTTATTATTAAACGTCTAAGTACATCAATGATGGCACAATGTCATGCTCTATTTTCTAACTCCTCCCAGTTGGCACAGTGCCATGCACATCCCAATTACATCACACGTCTGAGTTTTATCCATCTAACTATGCTAGACTCCTCTATTTACAGTATTTCTATCATAGAGACTACTCCTCTATTTACAGTACAATCCAGACAGCTACCACGTCAAGGGCTTTATTTTTCTTCTGTCAAAGTATAAATTGTAGATGCATTGCCATTGAGACATCCAACAAGGTAAGGGAAAGTATAAATTGATAACACTGCCATTTTGGGAATCCTCCTCTGATGAGAAAACATTTAAACATGCATGTAATTGCTTTCAACTTTCAAAGTTTCAAGAGAGCCGGTTACTTTATTAACTTCCTTTAAATAACTTAACAACCAGATTGCATTTCATAAGTGAGAATGCTATTTTAAGAACTAGAATATCAATATTAAGATCTGAAATAATTTTTATTTCTTTTGTACCACCTTTGTCCTTAATAAATTATTTTTCTAATTATATTTTATAAATTAAATTAGTAGTAATAAGGAAACATTCGAGGCATTAGCAATTAATGCAAATGATAGGTTCCGTCCTCACTTTCATTTAAAATAACTTCAGTAATTTCAATTGAAAAAAATATGCTGTCAATATTTTAGTTGAAATATGTGGTCAACATATTTAAACTAAAAATATGTTGTCAACATATTTGTAATTGAAATATATCGTTAGTAATTTCAATTAAAATAAGTATTAGCAATCAATATAAATTCAATATTATATAAAAAATACTAGTATTATGCCCACGCATTGCAACGGAAAATATTATATGATTGAATAGAATATAAAGGGACAATTTTGTTTGACATTCACACAGAATTAAGAAAAGATATATCTAAATGAAAATAAAAAATACAAAATTGGTAATTATTAGGTTGGTACTAAATCAAATAACACAATGCAAAAAAGACCCAAATTAAACCAACAAATTTGTACTTGCTTTTTTTTTTCTTTCACCATCCTAGCCGATATTCCGTTTAGGCTTTAAATTTAGATTCGGCACAGGAATGGTGAAAGGTTGATTTGCAATTAGCAACTGTGCACCTTATCTCTAGGATGGAAGCCTCTATAACATACTCTATAATCAATCTATGCATAAATTAATGATACATTGTTACATATAAAATAAAAGCAAGGAGATGAAACAATTTGTAATACACACAATATCAGTAATAGTAATTCTGATGCCAGAAAATATTTTAATCTCAAAAGTTACCAGTGAAGTCTTTATCAGTATATCCATGTGACTAAATGGCTACAAATGAACTTATATCTCCCCAACTCCTGTTCCACTGGTTAGCAAGAAGCTACAACACAACAAACAGACAAATACACATACATGGGTGAATTTAAAGTTTAAACACACGAAATCTTAAAAATTGAGAAAAAAAGAAGAGGTACAAACCCAGTAATCTTCGCCCACGTCACTAGTTCCCCATCCAATTAGCCTCACTGCATGGCCCCACATATAAATTAGTCGGTGTATCTATCACCTCATATAGGCGTACTATATGCAGATGGTTGAGTAGCCTCAATATCTCAATCTCTCTTTTCACTGCAACAAGGAAAGGCACGTCAAATTCATGTGTAATCCTAGTAAACCCTTCAAGTACTCATGTGGATTGCCAACTCTGATGCTACCAAAGCAAGTCCTAGTGAAATACATATGAATAGTCTCAAATCTTGTTAGTGAGTTACAAAGACATGTGTTTCATTACATTACCAGTTATTAAATATATTCTAACTTTCCATTCATGCAGGCCTATTAGCATCATATAACAAGATAAAATAAATTTTTGGACATAGCTTCCTTCGGTTTTAGATGTTTATCAATTTTTCATTGGCACATGCGTACAACTAGCACCAAAAATTAATGCACTAAAACAGCTCATATAATGTATTGTTATACCTCAAAAGCAGGCCAAAAAAAAGTGAGGAGATGAAAACAAATCATTGTAAAATTACCTTTGTTTTTCATCCCATCGGTATTTGATTTTATCATGGCTGAGCTCCTTGATGGCAACCTTAAGCCCCATCAGCTTTTATTTTGCTAAAAGCGTCACTACCCAAAGTTTCCCCAATTCGGTAGTTTCTCTCAAGTGCCTTATGATCACCACTGCTGCTTCCTTTGCCCGATGCATCATCTTTCAATCTAACACCAACTCTAAAGAAACGACATAAATTAACTTCCAAAGATAGAAGAATCTACCGAATTCAACTTATTACTGCATATCCGAACCAATTACAAACGGGGGAAATAAAATTAGATCAGGATAGGTCCCCATTGCAATGCACATGCACAATACTAGTATTTTTTTATTTGATATTGAATTTATATTTACTGCTAATACATATTTTATTTGAAATTACTAACGATATATTTCAATTACAAATGTTGACAACATATTTTAACTAAAAAAAGAACAAAAGACAATTCATACGCGCGTATTGTGAACTATATATAAGGGTCTTGAGGTGAGAAAGAAAGAATTAGACCATATTGGCGCAGACATGAGGTGAGAGAGAAAAAAAATTAGACCATATTGTCCTTGCTTTTCGGCCATGTCTTAATATGTGTATTATCCTCAGCTGGTAGAATTAGGAATGTTGTAACTCTTTTTGTACACATACCCTTTACTGAATATATAGTAACACTTTTTGTAATGTAGATTAGGTAGAGGAAGTGAAATCTTTGTGAAAGATGTGATGTATTGTACCAGGCTACAGGCATGTTGTAAGACCTACGGGTCATAAATGATACAAAAAAATAATAATTAGAGAAGTCAGTTTCGCGGGACCCATCAACATTTTTACTTGGAGATAATTTTGTTATTTTTTTCTTTCGTGTGGCTGAATCAGAACTTTATTTTCTTCTTTCGTGGGACCCATCAACATTTTTACATGGAGATAATTTTGTTATTTTTTTTTCTTTCGTGCGGCTGAATCAGAACTTTATTTTTTCTCCATCCATAAATAATTAGATTTATTTTCTATGCAACCATAAATAATTAGATTATCAAATTAATTTTCAAGTTCTATCTCAACATCCGAAATATTAGTTATTTTTTTCAAACAGTTTATTGTTCCTTTTTTATTGATTGTGTTCGGGAATTATTCAAATAAAAAATTAATTAATTTATATATTCTTTTGACTGATGGATGATGAGTCGGCAATTCCATTTGAATATGAATTGGAAAAACATGAATTACTCAATTTCAAGTACAAAACTTGTGAAGATCTATTTAATGATTTTAAAGTGTTTTACTCAGCTAAATAGTGCACATTATTTATTTTGTAGTGCAAAGTTAGAGAAATATGTAGTTTTACAATGTGATAGAGGTGGTTAATATTGCCAAATTTCTTATTTATAGCATTAAAAAAAAAAAAGACCCTGCATTTTGGGGAATTTCACGAATACTTGGACCGCAAAGCCAATCTAATTTTTTTAAGCTATAAATAAAAATTTCGGTCAATATGATTTCACAAAGATAACTTCTCTAAAAATTGAAATGGCTCTGAATTTGAAAATGCTTTCATCGCTCCAGGGAGCTGATCGGACAATTATTATAAAAAGTTTGAATATAAGATTTGGATTGAGATGCCGCGAGAAGACTTGTATGTTTCCTTTTGACCCGCTTTATGCATGATTAGAGACAAATTGAAACATGAAAACACGGCCAACATAATCATTATGCACTTATTTAGTTAAATGATTCTTGACTCTCATTTGTTTAATGACTCCTCCCAGTTGGCACCGTGCCATGCACATCCCAATTACATCACACGTCTAAGTCTTACCCATATAACCCTGCTAGACTCCTCTATTTACAGTATTTCTCCCATAGTGACTACTTTATTTACAGTACAATCCAGACAGCTACCACGTCAGGGGCTTTATTTTTCTTTTGTCAAAGTATAAATTGTAGATGCATTGCCATTGAGACGTCCATCAAGGTAAAACAAAGTATAAATTGATAACACTACCATGTTGGGAATCCTACCCTAATGAGAAAACCTTTAAACACTCATATAATTGCTTTCAACTTTCAAAGTTTCAAGAGAGCCGGTTACTTTGTTAACTTCTTTCAAATAGCTTAACAACCATATTGCATTTCATAAGGGAGAATGCTATTTTAAGAGCTAGAATTTCAATATTAAGATTTGAGATAATTTTTTTTTCTTTTGTACCAACTTTGTCCTTAATAAATTATGTTTCTAATATTTATTTTATAAATTAAATTAGTAATAATAAGGAAACATTCGAGGCATTAGCCATTAATGCAAATGATAGGTTCCGTGCACACTTTCATTTAAAATGACTTTAGTAGTTTCAATTGAAAAAAAAATATGCTGTCAATATTTTTAGTGGAAATATGTTGTCAACATATTTCCACTAAAAATATTGACAACATATTTAAACTAAAAATATGTTGTCAACATATTTGTAATTGAAATATATCATTAGTGATTTCAATTAAATTATGTATTAGCAATCAATATAAATTCAATATTAAATAAAAAATACTAGTATTATACCCATGCATTGCAACGGAAAATATTATATGATTGAATAGAATATAAAGAGACATTTTTGTTTGACATTCACATAGAAATAAAAAAGATATAGCTAAATGAAAATAAAAAATACATAATTGGTAATTATTAGGTTGGTACTAAATCAAATAACACAATGCTAAAAAGACCCAAATTGAACCAGCAAATTTGTACTTGATTTTTTTTTCTTTCTTTCACCATCCTAGCCGATATTCCGTTTAGGCTTTAAATTTAGATTCGGCACAGGAATGGTGAAAGGTTGATTTGCAATTATCAACTGTGCACCTTATCTCTAGGATGGAAGCCTCTATAACATACTCTATAATCAATCTATGCATAAATTAATGATACATTGTTACATATAAAATAAAAGCAAGGAGATGAAACAATTTGTAATACACACAATATCAGTAATAGTAATTCTGATGCCAGAAAATATTTTAATCTCAAAAGTTACCAGTGAAGTCTTTATCAGTATATCCATGTGACTAAATGGCTACAAATGAACTTATATCTCCCCAACCCCTGTTCCACTGGTTAGCAAGAAGCTACAACACAACAAACAGACAAATACACATACATGGGTGAGTTTAAAGTTTAAACACACGAAATCTTAAAAATTGAGAAAAAAAGAAGAGGTACAAACCCAATAATCTTCGCCCACGTCACTAGTTCCCCATCCAATTAGCCTCACTGCATGGCCCCACATATAAATTAGTCGATGTATCTATCACCTCATATAGGCGTACTATATGCGGGTGGTTGAGTAGCCTCAATATCTCGATCTCTCTTTTCACTGCAACAAGGAAAGGCACGTCAAATTCATGTGTAATCCTAGTAAACCCTTGAAGTACTCATGTGGATTGCCAACTCTGATGCTACCAAAGCAAGTCCTAGTGAAATACATATGAATAGTCTCAAATCTTGTTAGTGAGTTACAAAGACGTGTTTCATTACATTACCAGTTATTAAGTATATTTTAACTTTCCATTCATGCAGGCCTATTAGCATCATATAACAAGATAAAATAAATTTTTGGACATAGCTTCTTTCGGTTTTAGATGTTTATGAATTTTTCATTGGCACGTGCATACAACTAGCACCAAAAAGCTCATATATTGTATTGTTATACCTCGAAAGCAGGCCAAAAAAAAGTGAGGAGATGAAAACAAATCATTGTAAAATTACCTTTGTTTTTCATCCCATTGTTATTTGATTTTATTAAGGCTCAGCTCCTTGATGGCTACCTTATGCCCTGTCATAATATGCTCTGCAGCTTTTACTTTGCTGAAAGCGCCACAACCCAAAGTTTCTCCAATTTGATATTTTCTCTCAAGTGCCTTATGATCACCACTGCTGCTTCCTTTGCTCGATGCATCCATCTTTCAATCTAACACCAACTATAAAGAAACGACATAAATTAACTTCCAATGAAAGAAGAATCTATTGAATTCAACTTATTATTGCGTATCCGAACCAATTACAAACGGGAAATAAAATTAGATCAGGATAGGTCCCTGTTGCAATGCACAGGCACAATACTAGTATTTTTTTTAATTTGATATTGAATTTATATTGACTGCTAATACATATTTTAATTGAAATTACTAATGATATATTTCAATTACAAATGTTGACAACATATTTTAACTAAAAAAAGAACAAAAGACAATCCATACGCGTGTATTGTGAACTACATATAAGGGTCGTGAGGTGAGAAAGAAAGAAAGAATTAGACCATATTGGCGCAGACATGAGGTGAGAGAGAAAAAAAAATTAGACCATATTGTCCTTGCTTTTCGGCCATTTCTTAATATGTGTATTATCCTCATCTGGTAGAATTAGGAATGTTGTAACTCTTTTTGTAATATAGATTAGATAGAGGAAGTGAAAATCTTTGTGAAAGATGTGATGTATTGTACTAGCCTACGGGCATGTTGTAAGACCTAGGGGTCCTAAATGATACAAAAAATAATAATAATAATAATAATAATAATAATAATAATAATTAGAGAAGTCACTTTCAAGGGACCCATCAATATTTTTACTTGGAGATAATTTTGTTATTTTTTTTCTTTCGTGCGGCTGAATCAGAACTTTATTTTCTTCTTTCGTGCTTTATTTTTTCTCCATCCATAAATAATTAGATTTATTCTCTCTCCAATCATAAATAATTAGATTCTCAAATTAATTTTCAAGTTCTATCTCAACATCCGAAATATTAGTTATTTTTTTCAAACAGTTTATTGTTCCTTTTTTATTGACTGTGTTTGGGAATTATTCAAATAAAAAATTAATTAATTTATATATTTTTTTGACTGATGGATGATGAGTCGGCAATTTCATTCGAATATGAAGTGGAAAAACATGAATTACTCAATTTCAAGTACAAAACTTATGAAGATCTATTTAATGATTTTAAAGTGTTTTACTCAGCTAAATGGTGCACATTATTTATTTTGTAGTGAAAGTTAGAGAAATATGTAGTTTTGATAGAGGTGGTTAATATTGCCAAAATTTTTATTTATAGCATTAAAAACAACAAAAGACCCTGCATTTTGGGGAATTTTACGAATACCTGGACCGCAAAGCCAATCTAATTTTTTTAAGCTATAAATAAAAATTTCGGTCAATATGATTTCACAAAGATAACTTCTCTAAAAATTGAAATGACTCTGAATTTGAAAATGTTTTCATCGCTCCAGGGAGCAGATCGGACAATTATTATAAAAAGTTTGAATATAAGATTTTGATTGAGATACCGCGAGAAGACTTGTATGTTTCCTTTTGACCCGCTTTATGCATGATTAGAGACAAATTGAAACATGAAAACACGGCCAACATAATCATTATGCACTGATCCCAATCCAACATAATAAAGTCTTCGTATGACTTTTGAAAATGTATTTAATGATTCTTTATTTAGGCAACTTATTTAGTTAAATGATTCTTGACTCTCATTTGTTTAATGACTCCTCCCAGTTGGCACCGTGCCATGCACATCCCAATTACATCACACGTCTAAGTCTTACCCATATAACCCTGCTAGACTCCTCTATTTACAGTATTTCTCCCATAGTGACTACTCCTCTATTTACAGTACAATCCAGACAGCTACCACGTCAGGGGCTTTATTTTTCTTTTGTTAAAGTATAAATTGTAGATGCATTACCATAAATTGTAGATGCATTGCCATTGAGACGTCCAACAAGGTAAGGCAAAGTATAAATTGATAACACTAGCATGTTGGGAATCCTGCCCTAATGAGAAAAAACTTTAAACACTCATATAATTGCTTTCGACTTTCAAAGTTTCAAGAGAGCCGGTTACTTTGTTAATTTCTTTCAAATAGCTTAACAACCATATTGCATTTCATAAGGGAGAATGCTATTTTAAGAGCTAGAATTTCAATATTAAGATTTGAGATAATTTTTTTTTTATCAACTTTGTCCTTAATAAATTCTTTTTCTAATCTTTATTTTGTAAATTAAATTAATAATAATAAGGAAACATTCGAGGCATTAGCAATTATTGCAAATGATAGGTTCCGTCCAAACTTTCATTTAAAATAACTTCATTAGTTTCAATTGAAAAAAATATGCTATCAATATTTTTAGTTTAAATATGTTGTATAAACTAAAAATATGTTGTCAATATATTTAAACTAAAAATATGTTGTCAACATATTTAAACTAAATATATGTTGTCATCATATTTAAACTAAAAAATGTTATTAACATATTTGTAATTGAAATATATCGTTAGTGATTTCAATTAAAATGTATTAGCAATCAATATAAATTCAATATTAAATAAAAAAATACTAGTATTATGCCCGTACTTTGCAACGGGGACTATTATATGATTGAATAGAATATAAAGAGACATTTTTGTTTGACATTTACACAGAAATAAGAAAAGATAGATCTAGAAAAAAATAAAAAAATACAGAATTGGTAATTATTAGGTTGGCACTAAATCAAATAACACACTGCTAAAAAGACCCAAATTGAACCAGCAAATTTGTACTTGGTTTTTTTTTTTTTTTCTTTCTTTCACCATCCTAGCCGATATTCTGTTTAGGCTTTAAATTTAGATTCACCACAGGAACGGTGAAAGGCTGATTTGCACTTAGCAACTATGCACCTTATCTCTAAGATGGAAGCCTCTATAACATACTCTATAATCAATTTATACATAAATTAATGATACATTGTTCCATATAAAATAAAAGCAAGGAGATGAAACAATTTGTAATACACACAATATCAGTAATAGTAATTCTGATGCCAGAAAATATTTTGATCTAAAAAGTTACCAGTGAAGTCTTTATCAGTATATCCATGTGACTAAATGAAGTGCAATACTATGAACCTAACAAATTAATCTGAACCATTTAATCAACATCAAATGAACAGTGCCAACTAAGTTTTAGTCCATAGAAGCATGTGCCTTATAAATTCTATGCAAGTTGACTATTTGTGTTATGTAATAATGTCATTAGTAGTAAGATAATTACTGAATATTTTTTCTTTTTGTGCATAGATTTTATAAATTTGAATTCTGTATGTTGGACTACATCAAAGAGGATTACTGACAATGATATTTCAAGAATTCTTTCATGTTATATTTGATCTTTTTTTATTTATTGTTGGTTTTTTTAATGTTATTTATTATTTGTCTTATCTATCTTATCTTTTATTTTTTTTTTCTTAACAATGTATGAAATATCCATAACAAAATAATTTCATATTTTATTCAATTTTATAATATATCTTGTTGCAACGCACGGGTGCAATACTATAATACTAGTATATATATCTACTATGTAACAATATCGTTGAAATATGGAGTCTCTAGTGATTTTCATTTCTTCATTCTCTTATTTGAACATTCTTCTTTATCTAGATTTCATTTTCCAATAATCCTCTCTTCTTTGTATTCTAGAAGTAAATGATATGTCACTGTTGCCTGCACATAAATTAAAAAATAAGTTAGAGAGAGAGACAGACAGAGACAGCGAGACAGAGAATACTTGCTATGAGTACCTCATTTTAATTGCATTCCGTTTTGGAGTGAATCAACTGTCTGGTTTTTGTCAAAACCCATCTTCACAACTTCTTGCAATCTATCTTCATTGATCTACATTCTTTGAAGAAAATTAGACGCCAAAATGAATCATTACTAATAAATAGCCATGCATTGCGTATAACGCGACAGAAAACATATAAAATATGGCCATCTCAAAATAGTGGATAATTATCGAAGGGTATATTGTACAAGAGAACAAGATGTAAATCTATATCCTGCAAACAATTATTTTGTATAGAAAAGATTACATTTTTGGCTTGTTAAATAGTGTTGGGAGGAGGCACATCAAGGTTAGGTAGGTAGGTCCGAAACTAGGAATGCTCTCTTATCTTGCAAATTGTGATTTGCACGTTGGGTCCACTACCAGCATCTGAGCTATCAGATGACACGCCAGTTCTAACCAGTTGCTTGGCGTGCGTATGTTCCTCTCTAAAAAAATGTTAAAAAATCAGAAAACATTTCTTTTAATATATTTACATTTGTAGTTACAAAGAATTTAGCATTCATTTTTTTGATACATTCTAAGATTTTGCAAAGATATATTAAAATTGAACATATCAATTATGCTTCAATAAAAGTAGAATATCATATATAACTATTTATTCATTGATAGACTGCTCATTTACCTTTATTTTCCATAAAAGGATGGGGATGTTTTCATCATAAAAGGGATAAATGCCACATAGAAGTGTGTACAGGATGACACCACAATTCCACATGTCCACCTTGAACCCAGAATATGGTTTACTAGAAATTGCCTTTGCCAAAATTAAAGCTTATGTAAATAACATATACTAATCAAGCAGTACGGTATACTTTTAATTATTAATATAGAAACCATACCTCAGGTATGTTGGGGCTTCCACATCTTGTCTTGAACAAATGGCCATCACGCATTATATTACTTAGGTCAAAATTGACTATCTTCACATTGAGTTTCAAATCTAATAACAGATTCTCATGTTTCAAATCTTGGTGCGCAACCCTATTTATATGGCAGTGCTCCACACTTGATATTATCTTTTAGTATATTTTTTCAAAAGTAGATTTTCATCCCTATCAAATCTCATCCCGTGTAATTCCATGACAATCGAACACGCCCTAAGCGTGGGTAGTTACAATACCCATGGCAATAATATATATCTATGCTTTTATTCCAATTTCTTGTAGTGTTTTATATTGGTTGCTGACAAAATATTTCAATTGAAATTACTGACGATGTATTTCAATTGCAAATGTCGACAACATATTTCAACTAAAAATTTTGACGAAATAAAATTACTGATTTTATTTTAAATTAGCTTCAAATAAATTGGCTTCAAACTTATTACAACAACATGGTAGTAAAATAGTAATGATGATGACTATTGAATTGTTTTTATGGAGATCACCTGACTCCTCTATTTTTGTTTGAATTTGAAAAATAAGCTTCCTAGCTAGATGTGAAAGGCACGTCAAATTCATGTATATTCCTAGTAAACCCTTCCAGTACTCTTGTTGATTGCCAACTCTGATGCCACTAAAGCAAATCCTAGTGTAATAAATATGAATACTCTCATTTTTCTTAGTGAGTTACAAGGACCTGCGTTTCATTACATTATCAATTATTAAATACATTCTAACTTTCAATTCATGTAGGCCTATTAGCATAATATAACAAGATAAAACAATTTTTTTGGACATAGCTTCCTTCGGTTTTGGATGTTTATAAATTTTTCGTTGGCACGTGCGTACAACTAGCACCAAAATTCAAATGCACCAAAACAGCTCATATAATGTATTGTTATACCTCGAAAGCAGGCAAAAAATAGTGAGGAGATGAAAACAAATCATAGTAAAATTACCTTTGTTTTCCATTTCATTGGTTTTGATTTTATCATGGCTGAGCTCCTTGATGGCTACCTTATTCCCCGTCATGTGTGAAGAGCAAGTGTTTGACAACAGTAGTTACATGAACTAGTTGGTACTATATTGCCATCCATTTGGTTTCACCCAAATTATGATTTAATTCCATTATGATAAGGAAAATAAAACACACATATTATTTCTGTTTAGGTCAAATTTCAATCAATTTGGGATGAAATGAACTGAAATCATTTTATTCCATCTGAAATGACCATATAACTTAGAAGGAGAGCTTACCTGAGACAGGAAGAGGGAAAACAAAAGAGACATATACGAAGGCAAGAAGAAGACAAAGATACCGGTTGCACAAAGAAAGGATGTTGCCTCAGCCTCTTAAGTTCTTTGCGGAGAGGAGATGATCGAAGAAATTAGAAGAATAGGCTGAAAGGGGTGGAGCAGATTTGTCTTTGTTGGGTGGAAGAAAGTCAAGAAGAACATGTATAGATTGTGAAAATAGAACACAGGACAAATAGACAATCCATATTCACGTATTGTAAACTATATATAAGGGTTTTAAGGTGAGACACAAAAGAAAATTACACCATATTGGCGCAGACATGAGGTGAGAGAGAAACAACTATATCATATTGTCCTTGCTTTTCGACCATGTCTTAATATGTGTATTATTCTCAGCTGTTTTATTCAATATTATAATAGGTCTCCGTTGCAATGCACGGGCACAATACTAGTGATTTTTTTATTTGATATTGAATTTATATTGATTGCTAATACATATTTTAATTGAAATTACTAACAACATATTCCAAATACAAATGTTGACAACATATTTCAACTAAAAATATTGACAGCATATTTTTTTCAATTGAAACTACTGAAGTTATTTTAAATGAAGTGAGGACGGAACCTATTATATGATTGAATATAATATAAAGAGACATTTTTGTTTGACATTCACACAGAATTAAGAAAAAATATATTTAAATGAAAATAAATAACACATAATTGGTAATTATTACATTGGTACTAAATAAAATCACAAAATGCTAAAAAGACCCAAATTGAACCAGCAATTTTGTGCTTGTTTTTTTTCCTTTTTCTTTCACCATCCTAACCGATATTCCATTTAGCCTTTATATTCATCACAGGAACAGTGAAACAATAACATGGACAAAGTACTTGTAAAAAGTTTGACCCAACAATCCAGATTAATAACATGGGTTGGTGATTAGGTATTAACATGGATCCTAGAATAAAATAATATAAACAGAATATGTGAATGAATAATATGGGACAAAGCCCTTGCAAAAAGTCTGGCCAAACAATTTAGATTAATAACATGGGTGGAATAATTCCATGCACGAAGCAAGTGCCACCTGCTCCTATTTTCTAACTCCTCCCAGACAGCACAGTGCCATGCTTATCCCAATTACATCATACGTCTAAGTCTTACCCATCTAACTGTGCTAGTCCCCTCTATTTATAGTATTTACCCATAGTGACGACTCCCTTACATTTCGACATTCGATGTTTGACGTTCTAATTACAATTAATTTTTTTACATTTCAACATTCTATTTTTAATAGGAATTTTAGATTGTTGAAGTCCTAAGACCAAATTCAGGTTTTTTTTCATACCTTTATAAGAAGATCCTTCCTCTGTCTGCATATTTCTTCTTCTCTCTCTCCTCTTTGTCAGACGCACTTCTGACAGGTTCGGTCTCCTGATATACCTCTGGGACCATGTCTGCAGATTGAGGCACAGTAAAGGGGGATTAGCAGAAAATGAGAGATCATGAGAGAGGATGCATCGTGCGTCGCGACAAAGAGGGTTAGGTTTGAGATCACATTGCGTGTCATGAGAGAGAGGCCATATCTTGGGGAGGTTGCGAAAGAGAGGGGAGATCGCAGGTTAGGTCTCACGATTTTTTTTTTTAATTTGAAATGGGGAGAAGGAGATCACGGGGTGGGGGGGGGGAGAAGGAGGTTGCGTGAAATTAATTCTTAACCCTTCCGACAAAAAAATGAAGTGCAATACTATATGAAGCTAACAAATTAATCTGAACCATTTAATCAACATCAAATGAACAGTGTCGACTAAGTTTTAGTCCATAAAAGCATGTGGCTTATAAATTCTATGCAACTTGACTATTTGGGTTATGTAATCATGTCATTAGTAGTAAGATAATTACTAAATATTTTTTCTTTTTGCACATAGAATTTATAAATTTGAATTCTGTATGTTGGACTACACCAAAGATGATTATTGACAATGATATTTGAAGAATTATTTCATGTTATATTTGATCGTTTTTTATTTATTGTTGTTTTTTACTGTTATTTATTATTTGTCTTATCTATCTTATTTTTTTTTTCTTAATTATGTATGAATATCCATAGCAAAAAAAAATCATATTTTATTCAATTTTATAATATATCTTGTCGCAACGCACAAGTGCAATACTACAATACTAGTATATATATCTATTCTGTAACAATATCGCCAAAATATGGAGTCTCCCGTGCTTGTCATTTCTTTATTTTCTTATTTGAACATTTTCCTTTATCTAGATTTCATTTTTCAATATTCCTCTCTTCTTTGTATTTTAGAAGTAAATGATATGTCACTATTGCCTGCACATAAATTAAAAAAATAAGTTAGTGAGAGAGAGAGATAGAGACAAAGAGATAGATAATACTTGCTACAAGTACCTCATTTTGCATTCTATTTTGGAGTGACTCAACCACCTGGTTTTTGTCAAAACCCATCTTCACAACTTGTTGCAATGTATCTTCATTGATCTACATTCTTTGAAGAAAATTAGACACCAAAATGAATCATTACTAATAAATAACCATGCATTGCGTATAACACCACAAAAAACATATAAAATATGACCAACTCAAAATAGTGGATAATTATCAAAAGGTATATTCTACAAGAGAATAAGACGTAAACCTATATCCTGCAAACAATTATTTTGTATAGAAAAGATTACCTTTTTGAATAGTGTCGAGAGGAGGCACAACAACATTAGGTAGGTAGGCTCGAAACCAGGAATGCTCTCTTATCTTGTGAATTGTGATTTGCTTCTTTGGGTCCACCACCAGCATTTGAGCTATCAGATCACATGCCAGTTCTGACCAGTCGCTTGGCAGTGCGTATATTACTCTAAAATCAGGAAACATTTCTTTTAATATATTTACCTTTGTAGTTACAAAGAATTTAGCATTCATTTTTTTGATGCATTTCTAAGGTTTTGCAAAGATATCTGAGTTCCTTGATGGCTACCTTATGCCCCATCAGAATATTCTTTTCAGCTTTTACTTTGCCGAAAGCACCACTACCCAAAGTTTCTTTGATTCGGTAGTTTCTCTCCAGTGCCTTATGATCACCACTGCTGCTTCCTTTGCCAAATGCATCGATCTTTCAATCTAACACCAATAGATGATATGTGTTTGACAACAGTAGTTACATGAACTAGTTGGTACTATATTGCCATCCATTTGGTTTCACCGGAATTGTGATTTAATTCCATTCTGATAAGGAAAATAAAACGCACATATTATTTCTGTTTAGATCAAATTTCAATCAATTTGGGATGAAATGAACTCAAATCATTTGATTCCATTTGGAAATGACCGGATAACTTAGAAAGAGGGCTTACCTGAGGCAAGAAGAGGGAAAACAAAAGAGACGTATACAAAGGCAGGAAGAAGACAAAGATACCAGTTGCACAAAGAAAGGATGTTGCCTCAGTCTCTTAAGTTCTTTGTGGAGAAGAGATGATCAAAGAAATGAGAAGAATAGGCTGAAAGGGGTGGAGCAGATTCGTTCTCTGTTGGGTGGAAGAGAGTCAAGAAGAAGAGGTACTGATTGTTAAAATAAAACACAAAACAAATAGACAATCCATACGCACGTATTGTGAACTATATATAAGGGTTTTGTGGTGAGACACAAAAAAAAATTACACCATATTGGCGCAGACATGAGGTGAGAGAGAAAAATAATTATACCATATTGTCCTTGTTTTCCGGCCATGTCTTAATATGTGTATTATCCTCAGCTGCTTTATTCAATATTATAATAGGTCTCCGTTGCAATACACGGGCACAATACTAGTATTTTTTATTTGATATTGAATTTATATTGATTCCTAATATATATTTTAATTGAAATTACTAACGATATATTTCAAATACAAATGTTGACAACATATTTCAACTAAAAATATTGACAACATATTTTTTTCAATCGAAACTACTGAAGTTAATTTAAATGAAAGTGAGGATGGAACCTATTATAAGATTGAATTGAATATAAAGAGACATTTTTGTTTGACATTCACACAGAATTAAGAAAATATATATTTAAATGAAAATAAAAAATACAGAATTGGTAATTATTAGGTTGGTACTAAATAAAATCACACAATGCTATAAAGACCCAAATTGAACCAGCAAAGTTGTGCTTGCTTTTTTCTTTTTTCTTTCACCATCCTAACCGATATTTCATTTTGCCTTTAGATTCGCTACAGGAGCAGTGAAGCAATAACATGGGACAAAGTCCTTACAAAACGTTTGACCCAACAGTCCAGATTAATAACATGAGTTGGTGGTTAGGTATTAACATGAACCCTAGAATAAAATAATATAAACAGGATCAGTGAAAGAATAACATGGGACAAAGCCCTTGCAAAAAGTCTGGCCCAACAATTCAAATTAATAATATGGGTGGCTGGTCCAGTATTAACATGGACCCTTATAATTAAATAATATAAATAACATCATTGAAGCAATAGCATGGGACGCTCCCTTACAAAAAGTATGTCCTACTACTTGACAGCTATTTTCATGGGTATAGGATCAACTATTAACACAACCCTCCAATAAAATATATTATCTGAGGGGGCGAGCTCTCGTAATATTATTAACATGGGCAGATAGGAGACAATAACATGGACAAGCGTCACATAATTACAAGGGTTCTTTGTTGTATGAGACAGCCCATATTACAAGATATATGGAATTATAATTGGTAATTCTTTACCATGAACCTTAAATACCCATGTTACAAGCTGTAGCTACCTTTGGTACAAACCAAAATTCTGGTAGTATGAAATTACTGACGATGTATTTCAATTGCAAACGTTGATAACATATTTCAACTAAAAATATTGATGAAATAAAACTATTGACGTTATTTTAAATTAGCTTCAAACTTATTACACCAACACGGTAGTAAAATATTAATGATGATGACTAATAAATTATTTTTATGGAGATCACCTAACTCCTCTATTTTTGTTTGAATTTGAAAAATAAGATTCCTAGCTAGATGTGAGATAAAGGTGCTAGTACAAACGAATCTTGTTTTATGTTTCTCTCGCTCCCAGCGCATTTTTGAGGGTTATAGCTGCACAAAAAAATCAGTTTAAAATAAATTTGATATAATAACTGGGTTCTCTTGGATGAAGTGGCATCACGCGCGTGGATGGGTTATTCAGAATACGATATATGTTATTCTCAAAGCGGAGCAAGTATATGTTATTCTCAAAGCGGAGCAAGTAGATATCTACAGGTTCCAGATTTATTTTCCTTTCTGTAGTAGTAGGACTAAAGTTTGAGGGTTTCATCCGGAAAAAGTCGTTGCTTTTAACTCTTTTTTTATTTTTTATTTGGTCCATGCACATGCTATTTACATATCTATATAGCTATATATATTCTTTGTTTGTTCTATTCTTGTTCATTCAAATGTGCTATGTACATCTCGATTTTCCTTTTTTTTTGTATTACAGAGAATGACTATTAAGTTAATTATGAAATTAGGTAAGTCAGAATTATGAAATTTAGTAGAATTATTGCTAAATTACTCTACATCCGACAATTATCCGTTTCGTATTCATATTTGAATCTATATCCGTATTCGTTTTAGGTGCATTGTTTTAAATTTTAATATCCGTTTACTATCCCTATCCGTATTCGTATCCACTAATTGAAAGATAGATATATCCGCATTATCCGCTCTGAATCGGCTCCGTTTACACCCCTATATGTGGTAGCTTGAAACTTTTAATGAAAATTGATATATTCACGCTACAATACGCTTGCCGTTGAATCGCTGCAAATATATTTCTGTTCGATCGTATGTGTTTGTGTCGAAATTAAGTACATCAAAAAAGGATTTCGAAACAACGAAACTCCCGAAAAGAGCATTCAGTAGGTAAATCTTTTTCGAAGTTCGTTATTTTATTTTATAATAAATCCACTTTCTTTTTAGAAATTTCCAAAAGAAAATATTTATGAAAATTCTAAAATAACTTGCCATCTCGCTCCTCATTGAAGGAGAGGTATATATAAAGAGTAAAGATTTTGTCCTCCGCACTTCTGTCCTCTAAGTATCTCCCTAACAACTAACTAATTAACTGTCTTTAATTAACTCCCTGAAAAAAAACAACAATGAAATTTAGGTGAAAGGAATGGAGGAAAAGGGAAGATAGACATATCGCTATTTCATGCCAATCTCTCCAACCCTAGGTCAAATTTCTCCGATATGAGTTAGAGTTTGTTCTCCAAATCTAGGGATCTAATGGTGACGAGCTTTGATAGGTGGGAGAAAGACCCCTTCTTCGCGGTGGCCGAGAAGGTGCGAGAATCGTCTGATAGGTTGCAATTTGATCTTCTTCTTTTTGTTTCTTTTTCATTCTCTGATTCTTTTTTCTAGTTGAAAACTTGGAAATTGATTGTTTCTTTATTGTTGATATTTCGAGTCAGTTTATTGGAGATCAATTTAGGAGAAAGATATATATAGTGTTAGGAAAGTTTTTCCTCTTAAAATTGATTGATTGATGTGAGTAAAGAGCTCTGTACAGCGTTAGGAAAGTTTTTCCTCTTTACATTGATTGATTTGCTTGAATTCTTTTCTCCATGTGTGTTGGGAATTTAAATCTTAATGTTCACTAAAATTGTTGATGAATTAAGGGTAATAAACATTGATTTACTTTCTTCTTTTTCACATTAATTTGGTGCCGAATGAAAACTACATTATACCAATGTTTTTTTTTCTTTATGCCAAATCAATTATGATATTTTTATGCATTCTAAATTTTGCTGCCAATTGGTACGAGCGAAAAAAATCAATTCTGGTACGTTCAGGGCCTATTTTGTATTTGTAATTTCATGCACTATTTTGGAGTGATTCTACAGTATTACAAGGTCTCTTCTATAAATTTTTAGTATTCTATACACTATGTGTGAATTTTGATAAATAACATGGTCTGTGGTGTAAAATTTAACCAAGTAGATATGAATACTTGTTGTCTTAATTATTGTTACTTACTCATTACATAGTTGTTTACTTTTTGTATTCTTCTTGCCGATAGGAATGCTTTAAAATTTTTTCTTAATATGTAATTTGTAAACTGTCTATTTTGCTAGTTGTTATTGTGATGATTGAAAAAACTGTCATTTGCTGTCAAATATTATTTCATAATAATACACATCTTCACGCATAAGTATGAATACTAAGTGTTTTAGATATCAATAATTCAGATAAAGTATGTATAAAAAGAATAATAACATAAACAAGTAGATATAAATACTTCATGTCTTAACTATTGGTAAAACAAATGCATTACAGTAATACTAAAGTTGGACTAAATAGATATGAATACTTCTTATCTTAAAAATTAGTAAAATATATGTTTCACAGTAACAACAAAATTTAACCAAGTAGATATGACTAATTGCTATCTTAACTATTGTTACTTACTGTTTTATAAATTAGTAGTTTGAATATTGTCAATTAAAAATAATGTTAAATTAAGATACTTTACAATGTAACAATTTATAGTTCAGTTATTAATATGAATATTTTTCTTAGTACCTATCAATATATTCAAGCACAAAACAATTAATTGATTCAAGTTACTTTACAGCATAACAATTAACACTTCAATGTATAAGTATGAATACTTGATATGATATATGTCACACCCCAAACTAGAAATTCTGGATTAAGATGTGATCAACCTCGTCTTGTGCTTAATTAATCATTAAGCACATACATAACAAATAAATAAACATACACATACATAACAAATAATATAAATATCAAGCATCAGTCACATAACAAATAAATAAACATACACATACATAACATATAATTCGATCCATCTCGGATCCAAATAACACCATCTATAGAAGGGGATACATGATCTATCGAGCCCGTATATATAACACAGGAAATACGGGGCTCGTAAACCTAATCAAAAGTCTAACCCTAACTAAGTCAAGTGGCGTGGCCCTTGGGGACAGCTCCTGACATCTTCTGCTGCGGACCGCCAGAACCTATACCTAAAACCCACGAAACAACTTGTGAGTGAGCGACAAATCGCCCAGTATGTGACCTAGAATTATCCCCTCAGGGATCCTCTACGGTCAAAGCACTTTTATTTATAAAATGATTTCAATTAGAAATATGGACATGTGTGAACCTATATTAATAGCTAATAGAATTCACAATACTTTTGAATGATGCCATGTTGCGATTATTTTATTATGCCAACATGCAGAATAAACCCAAAATAAAATCAAGGTGTAATATTGGGTATAAATCAAGTCGAAATCCAGTACTCCTTGCACTGTGTGCCCAAATACAATAATAATAATAATAATATGGATAAAATAATCACCCCGTGCCTGTGCCAATAGGATCAAAAAGATCCAAACAATATAATCCAATGATTGTGATCAGAGTGCAATGATACACGTTGCCTAGTGACATCAAGCATTGCTCCACAAGATAATAGCACACTAGCCGATGGTTATATCCAATCCCATGTCTCATCTCACCTAACGACTCATCACCCAAACATATCCAATAGGAGAAATCATACAATGCAAGTCGTAAAAAGTTAATCTCTTTCCTCATGGGCAGAAGAGAACTCTACCGTCCGGCCAGACTAATAGGACACTACACATGGATTCTACCCAAACCGGTGCTGGAACCCCGTACAAGATTCTACCCAAGACTCGCCGGTCTTGGAATCCCGCACAAGATTCTACCCAACACTACCCGGTTTGGAATCCCGTTCTAGGCAAAGTAGCTCCTAATGTAGGGAAGGAATAAATCCCAAATCATATCGTGCCACAGAACTCGAGATCGGAACTGCTCACGTCAAATAGTAAAATGATCGAAAAGAATATATATAATCAAGTTATACATATAATATAATCCTAAAGCCATCCAAGGATCAAGTGATCCTCAGCTCAGTGGTTGTCGGGCCGTCCCATGCCAAGTGACACCAAGACGGAACGAAGTCACTCAGCTCTGCTCAGCTCTCACCAATGCATGCATATGCACGTAAAATAATAATATAGTCTTCTACGAGAAGGAGACAACTAATAACCTAATATTCTAATAAGATATAAATATATATATATATATATAGTATTATTTAATTACACTACTCTTGAAATACAGTAAATTCGAATTTTTCAGGGTTTATGCAATTCTACCTACAGTGCAGAAAGGATAAACATGCTCTAAAGTTTTAATGCAACTACTTAAAAATAAAGTGCGGATGTTAGGTCAGATGGATCGACTAGTAAGAGTACGCCCACGAAAGAAAATAATTCAGATATCCCACACCTGAGGGGGTTGGAATCTCTGTCGCTAAAAATCAGCGTGCTTCACGTATGCTCCAAACTGGGAGTTAGTCGAATTAGTCCACGAATTGAACTCGTATGGAGTCGACTAATCTGAAATTATGAACTTACACTAATTAGAGTCTACTCTAAGATACTTTAACCCTCGCCCCAATTATTGTGTAAGTTAAATTCTCGATTTATTTCGGTTATATAAAAGTCTCCAATTCAGTTAGTCTGACTGAACCGATTTGTTAGATATTAATCATTACTTTCATGCCATTGAGCTTGGCAATAATCTTAATTTATAATTTTGTCAGATATTTGATTATTCACTTTAATTTAACTTAATCTAATTTTAATCTACATTAACTTATAGTTTTTAATAATTTAATTTGAAGATATATTGCTTGTATAATTTCAAATGTCGAAAAATTCGCAAAATTAATTGTTCGTGAGCTACGGTAATTTTAAACGTATCTTACCTAATTAATATAACCTAGTTGCTTATCTACTTTAATTTATTTTAAATTAACTATAACTATTTTAATATATTGAATACGGTTTCCAAAGTTATTTATTACTAACAATTTCCTAATGCTACTATTTTAATAAAAATATGTAAATTGTACAATTATTACTAACTCGTATTTAGTTTAATATAGTTTATTTATTATTTTTGAGTTACGTACTCTGTGTCGTTAATAATATATACTAACCTACCATTTTAGATTATAAATAAACTAGTTATGCTAATTATATTTATTTATAATAATTATGCTTTCAAAATTATATTTGCAAATTATAATCAATTAAAATAATGTCAAACGAGATATATACATGTTAATTCAGATATGATTATCATAGATGTATATGTTACATGTATCATATAATAATTTATGATACCATACTTGTTTACTTTAATGACTAATTGCTTAAATACATGTTAGCTTATATATTATACATTTTGCAATATATTATATAATAAGAATTATATTTAATAACTTGTTTATAAAACATTTGGTATTTTTATAACATTCATTAAGAAATCTTGATACGTACCATATGTCCTTGAGTACATGGTGCGGATATATATAACTTATAATCGGTTTAAATAATGCCTATAACTACACACATTCTAATAACTAATGAATTGTTCTTAGTCGGGTTTCATTATTTATATCTTAATCTAAGGTATATGCTTACCTTACCTATTATGTTTGTACTCATATATTGAACATACGTTAGCATATGAAAATTCCAATTTAACAATTCAAGGCCAATTCCAACGCTTTAATGGCCCGATTCAAAAATGCATTTCTTAAGGCCGAATTATTACTCAAAATTTTCAGATTTGCGTAGAGGCCCGTACACTTAATTTATTTATACAATTCAAGGGCTTTTACAATACACCTCTTAATATTATCAATAATTGTCAAGCCCCTTCCTTTTCTATTTTTCTTATGCATTACCAATATCACAACAAAGTCATCTAAAGAAGGATCGGGCAATTCAATCGAGTCGGAAAAATCAACAACCCGCACCCAAAAATTAGCAAATTCACATCCTACGGCATTAATCGACTCATCAAGGCATAAATCAATAATTTATAAGTGAATTTCAGAATTTACCCAAAAGGGAGAAGGTCGAAAGAATGTGGCCAGTCCCGAGGGTTTCGCCTCGCGGTCGTCTTAATCGGGCACAAGCAAGCACCATACCAACCACCAGAAAGCACAAGTACAAGCGAAATCGAAATTGCAAATACCGTCACAACCCAAATTTCTAGGGTTTTCGGATTCTCACGAATCAGCGGCAAAATGAGAAAAAGAAAGAGAGATCATTTGGGAGAGGGGGTCCACGAGTCAGAGAGAGAAGAAAATGAGATTTTTGTGATGGTGGCGTGGGTCAGCGAGAGAGGAGGAGGGGGTGGCGCGGAGGGGCAGGGAAGGTAGAAAAGAGAGAGAGCGAGGCGGGCGGTGGGGTTTTCACGGACCGAGAAGGAGAGAGGAGAGAGTGGTGGTGGCTTGCGGGCTCGCCGGCGACGGAGGAGGGGAAAGCCGGGCGGAGCACTTGGCTCGCGTGAACGGGAGAGAAGCAGAGGGGGGGTTTGGCGTGGGATTCACTCAGAGAGAGAGAAGAGAGGAAATAGAGGAGGTTACTAAATTAGGCTGCTTTAAGATTCGTGTTAGACATATTTGATGGGCCAGATTTCTCCCACTTCAAAAGCATACTTATATCTTCCAAGTCCAATTGAATGAAAACATATCTAAGTCACTTTAATCAACGGGATTTGGATTAGAATTTTGTACGTTCACATATCTGTTGTTACTAAATTCATAATTTATTTATAACCTCACAAAATTTGTATTAACATTATTATTTTAATTACGTCTCATTCTTAATACCCGTAAAATGTCTAAGTGTCAAAATCTCATATATACAAATTAATGAAAATTTCAAAAATTTGTAAGTTTTTAAAAAAAATTTGTTTTAATAATCAATAGTATATAATGTATTTGAGCTTTTTAATTAGTTAAGATTTATTTTCCTTATTTTCAAACACGTTGTGATATTTGTATTTTAATTTACGCATTCTTTTTTCTAATAGTTCGAATTAATTTTATAAGTTCTATAGTTAAATTATTTTAAAATTTTATTTAACATATTAATTTTATAATATGATTTTATTCCAAAATTTAGTATCGTTTAATGTAATAAAATTTTTAATTGGAGCCTAATTATAAATTTAGCAAGTTAGTCTTGATTTAAAATTTCGGAATATAACAATATATATATTTTTTTAGAAATATAAATGTCATATGTAAAGAATTCATATTTCACTTATAAGTATGAATACTTTATTCATTACCTACCAATACATTCAATCACCAAATAGATTAACTGATTAATTAATTAAGTTACTTTACACCATAGCAGTTCACATTTCAATGTGTAGGTGTAAATACTTGAAATTTTAGATATTAATATTTTTACAAAAATTATCGTGCTGGTGATTGTGCGGTGGTGGTCTCCATATAGTTAATTCACAAAGCACATTTATGAATTTTTCATAAATATTTTACAACATAAAAATTCTCACTTTCATGTATAAGTATGAATACTTCACAGTGTGGTCCTTATCATAGCCATTTTCAAGTGATGCTTACGCCCCCCCAAGTTGGTAGTGATCTCTCAAGTAGTTAATGTCAAAGACACATTGTGGGTTTCTTATAAATACTTTACAACATAAATATTCACACTTTACTGAGTAAGTATAAATACTTAATATTTTAGAGAAAAATATTTGACAAGGTATGAATACTTGCACATCAAGTTATGAATACCTGAACGACAAAGGATCCAAAAATACTTCATCATGAATCTCATTTGAAAGAAAAAATTACGTAGAAGTTGTTTGTGATTTTAGATTCGCAAAATTCTTCACATATTGTTAGAAATATTGACAAGATTAAATAGAAAAAAAAATCACTTCTAAAAACGTGTAAAATATAAGTGTATAAAAGAAAGTTGATGTCCAATTTTTTTTTAATACTTTATGTCTTAAGTATGAATACTTAATATATCATATAGCAATACTTGCGCATATAAGTTGATGTCTAGTTGTTTTCAAATATAAGTGGTCCTCCAAGAAGTTAGTATCTCACCATGTAGTTAGTAGTTCCCATTGTATTTTATACATTAGTTAGTCAGAAGAACATTTAGGAGATTGAAGTAGGGGGACTGTTAGTCGATCTCATATATAAACTTGTGTTGTCATGTATAAGATATGGTTTGATGTTTGTTCTAGAGTAGTACTTGCATTAGAAGCGAGATTTTTTTTTTTTTTTTAAATGCGTACATTCTTGCTTGTGCTAGAAAATTAGAATTTATATATATTAAATCTTTACAAGAAAAACAAAAAAAAAGGTGGACCGAACCAAATTTGTGCAGCTTGGAGCGGACAAATTTTCAGTCATTCATGACCTAGATCGACAATTTGATTTGATTCTTACTATTTTTGGAGGAAAAAAAAATTAATATGTTACCTGACAATTTAATTTTTTATTTTCTGAAAAAATAAATCAACATTGGGTGAGTTTGGGTTTGATCAAAGAATAAATTTTCTAATAAAAGAAAGGAGAAGAAATGTTGAGTTGTTGACAGGAATCCAACTTAATTGGTTGACCTTTTGAATGGGCCAACTGCTAAGTTATCTAATTTTATTTGCTATCTGTACAGCCCATGTTTGCCTATTTTGTTAAAAGCACAAATATCTTTGCGTAATTAGGAATTTAGTACTTAAATAGTATTAGTTTTAAACAGGTTTAGTCTGAGTCGACTCTTTAGTTAATCCATATGGGTCAGCCTTAATTAACCGGGTCGAGTTGGCCATAGGTGGGTCATTTTCAAGTCCTAGGAGCAAGCTTAGGGGGTCTAGTTGGCATTGGGCCTCATAATATATTGATTGTAATTTTAGCTTTTATAATAAAGATTTAAAATGAATTTTAATAGAAAAGTTAATAAGTTAGATAAATTTGTGATTTTTTTTTTAATTTAGAAGGGTAAATATGATATTATGAATTTTTAGCAGGAACACGTAATTTCGAAGTTTCTGAGAAGTACACTTGAAATTTCCTTCAAAGTTAAGAAAACGATAGTAAATTTCAAAGATAATATATAAAGTAATTCTTATCATTTATCTTTTGTCATCTTCATTCATCTTCTATAATTTTAACTTGGGAGCAAGATTAATGCTCCTCGTTGTTCTTCCCTCTCCCTTCTCTATTTTACCATTTGTTCATTGAGAACGAATTAGGTTCAAAGGTATCAAAAATATTTTAAGATTTGTACGTACGAAAATTGACATGAACACGCATGAATATTAAAGTGGAATACATAAATTTTAAAGCAGATCAGATATTCCTGGAGCTCATCAAATTCAAAAATAGTTCTGATGGACATCAGACTCATCCGACCTACTCCGCAGTCTCATTCACCTCCATCAATTAGCAATTAGCAATTACATTTAAATTTGTTTTTGGTAAAATAAAATTTGCACGAGGCACACCATTATTCTCTTTTGTAACTCCCCGGATTTTATTCTGGGCTAGGGAAAAGAAACAACCTAATATTATTTTGGTAGACCAGATTAAAATCGGGCCTTTCACTTTGCAATTTTGAGAACAGTTGCCGAAAATATAATATTGCATTTAAGCTAATGATATATGAAAGCAACAATTTCTGAAGGAAATTTATATCATGCAAGTTGAAAAAATAAAGGCGCAGTTTGTGAAGGTTTGACCCAACGTTGACCACTAATCTCTTTACGGAAAGCATGTCATCTGTATAAACATGGTCTTATCCCATTATCCGGCCGTCTTATTATGAGAGGCATACCCAAATTAACTTTTTTGATAGTTAAACATACTTCGCTATTACAATGGTGGACAAGATGAATATAGAAGTCCACCCATTTGGCGATATAAATATATATTGTTCGATCTCTACCTGAACTAATTCTCTCCTCCACTGCCTACTTGGACAAAAGAGACTGCTTTCTTCATCTCTCGTCTTCTCCAATATACTAACATTCTTGATTTTGTCAATGGAGCAAACCGCTGAGGAAGCAATCCAGCAGCTCTCCGCTCTAATTGTTCAAGGTAGACAAAAAACAGAGTATACTCTGTTTTTTTTTTTTTTTTTCCTGTTTCACACAAAAACAGAGCATCTCTAATAAAAATTTAATTCCACTTCTGACTTATTAACCACCTTGATTATCTCTTTAATGAGTAGGGAAAATCAATAGAATCTACGAGTGTTTTATTTCATAAATATGTCAAATACATTATTTCTTTCATTTATCTTGAAAAACGTAAAAATAAACTAGAGGAATGAACAAAGTGGGATAACCTATCTAATCAATAATGATAATATTGAGTTGCTAATTCCAGATCCTCAAGTGCAAGACTACGTAGTGGTCAATATGGACCTGCTAAATTCAGTACCGGGTTTAGGCTCTTTAAGTATCCAAGTTTCAGTGGGCCTCAATATGTTGTTGATCAAACATTGGGTCCAAATAGATCAGATCCGATTTTGTGGTTAAGGCTACTCGCTGCTGTTAGCCTTGTCGCTGCCGCAGCTATTGGTGCTGTCTTCCTCCCCAGATATCTTCATGGTGTCCATGAAACATATCGGGTAAGTGTTTCTTTATTTGTTTGATATCAAGTGTTATTTTCTTTGTTTATTCTATGATATTTATTTAAATTTATTTCAGCAGGTAATGCTTGTAACAACTGTCGGAGTATTTAAATTTATTTCAGAGGAATAAATTTATCTATCTCAGTGTTTACTCTTTTGCTGTGTTCTCATCTTACATCTGATCCTGCTTGATGGAACTGGATTACAGGATTATTGGTTGCAAATCTTAGTATGCTTGGCTGCCCTCTAGCAGTTTATTGGGAGCTTCAACGAGACACTGGAAAATATGATCTAGAGGTCAAGACTCAAGAGAGTTGCCAAGAGGATATTTTAATTTTATTTGATCTTGGTTTATCAGGGTTTGTTCACAATTTTATGTGTTTTCTTAGTTTTGTTCTTGGGGTGCTGTGGTTCTGTTCATTGAGCTGGTTTCGTGTAGATTATGTAAATTTTTCTCTTTTTTTGATATAGTGGACGTGTATTTTGTTCTGCACAAGTTCTCTGGTAAATGAAGTAATTCTTAAATAATACAGTTCCTGTCTTACTCTTCTAGTTGAAATAACTCTTTAGGTGATGCTGTTACTACTGGACACCAGTACCAGTTTGAACTAATGGAGTTCTTATTTCTGGTACAGCTCAAGTTAAATACATAGGTGGATTTGGTCAAAAATATCAGATTTATTCAATCACCCCCTCTTAATTTGGACTAACATGGATCCGTCCTAGGTGATTTTCTTCCTGATTAATTCCACCAACCAACAAGTGAATAAATAAATTTGAAGAAAAAAGGAAAAATAAAAAGGAAGATTGTCTTATTTTCCATCCAATACTCTTGGAAATTAAACCCATCAAAAAGTTAACTTTAGCATTTCTGAGACTGAATTCACTACAACAGAAAGTATTTTCAGCGACTGGTATCAGCGACTAGTGCTGGCGCCGGTTGCTCAAAATGATTTTCTGACGAAAAAAAAAGAAAATTAGACTTCTATGGCGACCAGGACTTTCAACGACTAACAAAATGACCAGTCGCTGAAATTTTTTTTTTTTATAGCTGAAATAAGGTGCCAGAGAGCGAACCCCAAATCCAAACCTTTCGTCCCCACGCGAACCCCAAACCCTTCGTCTCCGACTCCAGACCCAAACCCTACACCCGTCTACCCTGCCTCTCCTCTCCACTCCGTCTCTTCCTTCTTCTTGCCTTCTTTTTCTCCACTCCGCCTCTCCCTTCTTCTGGCCTTCTTCCGGTGCCACCCCTCTCTTCCCGCGCCACCCCTCTCTTCTCGTCACCACCGCTCACAGAAACAAGGTTGAGGTATTCCTTTAATTTCTAGTCGAGGTATTCCTTTAATTTCTTTATGAGTTTTGAGAAATCAAGTCGGGTTGGGTTGATTAATGCGGCTGTTGGGAATAGGAAGCCTCCTCTCAATACATTTGAACCGCATCCAGTTTCCAAGTGAGAGAACCAATCACAATGTTGTAGTTTATTTTCTTTATTATAAATTCGAGTGGATATTTTTGGTGAAAAGTCGAAATCGTTTTTTAAGTGACTTGAGTGTGAGTGTGATTATCTATTTGCAAGTGGGCACAATCTTATAGGCTAGATGGATTAGTAGTTATGTAAAAAGATGGATCAAAACAAATTTATATTTTATCTTATAAATCATATATAAATTTCAGTCTTGAAATACAAGTTTTGTACTATAGTTTTGTCATAGATGGGTATAATATCTGTCCCTGTAGTATTTCTAGGTCACAGTTAATATGTAAGTTGACAGGAGACAGTGAACAAAACAGAGGAGCAGATCAGGAAGCATATTAGTGGAAGGAGGTTTCAATTGATTTCAATAATTACTTAAAAATCCTTAAGAATTCTAATAATTTCTTCTTTGCTCTAATTGCTATCCGTATATTATACTAGGTGAAGAACTTGACAATGTGAAGTTGATTATCTTGAATAGGCCTTGTCAATTGAATGTCATCTCTTCTCGAGTGGTACGCCCGTTGTATTAGTTTTAGTTTTAGTTTTCATATAGGAAATGTAGAAATTAAAGAACCAAATAGGAAATTTTATTACTGTTTTGGTGTAGTGAGAATTCAAGACTGCAACTATGTAAAACATTACTATCTGAAAGAGAGTACGGTCGGAATGAGGATACTTAACATAACTATGTAAAACATTACTATTTTGAAAACTATAATCAGTTCGAGGTTTCTTAAGCCTGCTCATCAAACTTTTCCTTGACCATTAAATTTTACTTGTGTAGTGCTCTTTTGGGCAACAATGGTCCATTACATGCTAAAGAATTCAAGATTGCAGAGAAGAAGTTGGAGACAGCCTTGACAAAAATACGTGCTAGCAAGTTACTATTAAGTATGATATATATAAATCTAACAAAGAAATTAAATGATATTTTTAAGTAGCAAACACAATAAACTTTCAACCATTTGTAACTATTAATATCTAGTTTTCTATGCTGATAGATTGATTGATATGCAAAACTTGCTCTTTGTATATATGGGTGTTTTAGTTAGAATATCTTAACATGATGAGATATGAAGTTATTGCTTCCATACCAAAATTTTGAATGCTTGATTATAATAATTAGTGCTTCAGAATTTAGCATGATGTATGTAACTGCATCTTTTTTCAGGCAGACCATCTACAGCTTGTCAACAAGAACCTTCATGGCCAGGTTATCAATTAATTCTAGGTCACAAGAAGATTTTAGTGTTTGTGGAATTAGCTCATGTAATTAGTATTGTGAAAATAAGATATTTAGGTAATTAATGTGCTATTATTATTGTGTTATTTAATAAAATTTGAATTATGTAAATGTGATATGAATTAATGTGGAATTAATATGTTATTTGTTGTCTTATTTATGTTTTTTGATGTAATGTTATATGTTGAAATGTCATGGAGAAATGTAAATAACAAAATAACCAAAAAAAAAAAACTGACATAATAGTACCAGAGACCGTTAATTGTGGTCGCAAATATCTCTTCGTGACGTCAGCAAAAAACAACAGTGACAAAAAAAAATTGATCGCAGAAAAAGTATTAGCAACCGGGTGACGTCATTCAGCAACTAGTGACGTCATCGATTGAGTATCTGCGACAATGCTTTCAGCGACCGAAATCGACTTTCAGCAACCAGAATCACTATCAACGACCGGCACCTGGACTTTCTACAATCGGAAAATCGGTCACAGAAAGTCTGATTTGCTGTAGTGATTTTGTACGTCAACACAATTAAACCATATAATCACATAAAGTAATTATGCGTAAATAAAAGAAGAGATAAATAAATTATTTATTTTCTAAGAAAATTATTGTTTATTTGTAAATTAAATTAAATTAGCAATAATATAACCTAAGAAAACTATTTTTTTGAATGGTTGTTCTTAAATACAATATAGGAAATGCAACAGCAAACTCTTTAATGTTGTATATTCACAAGTGACCGAGATAATTAAAACCAATATAGAATGAAAACAACAGGTATAACACATCTCATGACTAACGAGCATCTAAAAATATAATTTATTATTTATTTTAACAAAAAGTGGTACAAAATGCACTTGTCAATAATTTTGAAATAACAGAAAAATTTACATATTTACAAAAAACAATCATGTATAATTTACATACCCGATATAACATAACCAACAAAAAAAAATGCTAGGTAAAGCTGATGATAAACCGAAAAACTTTCGATCTCAGCTTACCTCACGGAATAAGGCGCCCCCTTTCTTTCATGCCATTCTCATCCCGAGAGCAAGAGAAAGGAGTTGGTACCGATCTCGGTATCACCATCATGTATATAACATAGACCAAATGAAAGAAGCAACCAAATTAATGAACAAAACACTGTGAAATAAAGATTCAAATATTCTTTTAGCAGCTATCTTGGCATTTTCGTTTGTAGTTTCTTATGTAAGCGTCCAATAAGCCGCTCAACGGCCACCAAGCAGAATAAAATTTGCAATCAATAGTCCTATAATCAAATTGCTCCATCTGTCAGAACTTGAATCAGATATAGGCCAATAGCTGACCAAAAAGCTGATCAACGCGACAACAATTGCTACGACAGTCAATATGAGCATCACCTATTGAAAAGTAAATTTAAATAAATATTATGATGTGTAAAAATTATAGGATTAAATCTTAGAGCCCGAAATTTAAATAAATAAAAAATCAAAATAAAAAAAATAAAACAATCAAAACTTACTATATGTGTTGCATGAACACCGTAAAAATCTCCAAAGAGGTAGGGAACACCGACTATTGAGTGGAAGACGAGGCTGAAGAGAGCGAGGAACCTCAACCGGCAAAATCTTTCTGATTGATTTTGACCCAAGGCAAGATCAACAACCCGATAAATTGGGTGAATAGTATCGCCCGAAAGTCCAGCTTCAAAGCCCACATTGAATTGGATGCTTAAAGAGCCATGACCCTTTACTGTTGGGTCGTCATGGGCTTCAGAGTCTAGGAGTAGGGGGTCCATATTGAGCCCTACGTGGTCTTGGGCTTGAGGGTCTGAGCTTAGCTTCTCCGTGTTGGCCTCTACGTTGTGTTTCAACTGAACTTTCGCTACCATCTGCCAAGAGATAACCTCACGCCCACCTAGAAAATCTGATGACAAAAGAAAATATATCCAACCGAGTGAAATTAATGTGATACTCATTAAAAATGACAAGGTTTATGTCTTCACAACGTATTAACTATTGAAGCAGGACTAAATTTTAATGTGCAATAAAAGAGGCACAAGGAAATATTAGAAGATGAATCATTGAGAGAGATTTAACTACATTGCTCAATTACAGGGGACTGCTGGATCACTTCCCCAGTGGCTTCACCCATTGAGAGGAATACGGTACTATCTTTGTATTAATGTTACTAAGTTAGTACACAAGAAGAATGGAAACATGTACGTCAGTAGAATCTCTAAACAGAACGTGAGATATAAGCTCGCAAAAATAGCTCCAACCGATGAATGTTTCATCCAGAGTCCAACTTTGCATTTCTAAAATATAAAATCTCTGAACAGCACTACCAAGTTTCTTCAAAACTTTATAATCAAAACTTCGCATTTCTAAAATATAAAATCACTATACTAAACTAAAAAGCAAGTTAGCAATAGTTATGCCAATACACCAAGTGAGTAATAGTTTTGTGAGCTTATATCTCATGTTCTGTTCAGAGATTCTGCATGAAACTTGGTAGTGCTGTTCTAGGATGTCGAGACTATATATCGGTAAATTTGCATGACTTTTTCTCGATTGTTACTATCCATTCTTCTCATCTACAGTTTATTTAAAAAATAACAATTAAAAAATGCAACATAGTAAAATAAAGTTCATACAAAATGCAACATAGTAAAAAATAACAATTAAAAAATGCAACATATTAACAATTAATTTCTACACTCCAAAGAAAGTGCAATCCCATTAACCGTCTAGATCCCCATGATGATGTGCTCCTTCTAGCTGGTTGTATTGCTTCTTCTTCCTAATGATGTGTTGTACCAAATGGTCCTGCGCCAGATGTGCTCCTTATAGCTGGTTGAACTGCTTCTTCCTGACGATGTGCTGTACCAGATGGTCCTATGCCAGATGTGCTCCTTCTTCCAGCTTGAGATGTGCTTCTTCTTCGCTGGATAGTACTTGAAGGCCCTTGCATCCCAACCGCCTCTCCTCCAGCCAGTCTTTCTCCCATTGCCTCCCTAAACATCATAGTTGCATTTTCACGGTCAGCTGTACGGCTTCTGGCTGTGCTTCACCGCGACCCTTGTGATCCATTTGCCTCTGCCATAACTCGCTCATTTTCTGCTGTATTTGCTGCGTTATGAGCATTTGCATCCCACATCTCACATATGTTACTTATTAAGCTTTTCAATACTATAATGAAATATAATCATTTTCCAAGGATGAATGTTACATAGCTCGACTCTGCCTGTCAATAGTGGAACGGTGAGGACGGTGCCCCTGTCGCCTACCTTGCATTTCATCCATGGTCATTACATGACGGATGTGTTTTCTCCTACCACACCGTATCCAATCTTTGTTTGGCTCAATTTTAGGGGTAGTGGTCATAGGTCAATCTTCAGGATTGCCATAAGGAACAAACTGTTGGGGTTTTGACGGTTCAAACCCATTGATTTAGCTTAACAGTGGAAGTGTGTAAAAACAAAATTTTACGGTTAAGTTAAGCTAAAAATTAAACGAGGTATGTCAGGAAACCTTCCAAGGCGGTCCACCTTCAGTATTCCTTTGGCATCAAAACCTCATTTAATTCATTTATAGATCTACTCCATAATTGATTTCTAAAAGCTTTAAATCTATTTACAAATTAAATAAATTAATATAACATGTTTTATACCTTGTTTCCAAATCACCGTTGGAATGCAGAATAAGCGAGAAGAGCTACACCAAGGAAGGAATCGACTCGCAGTATCACACGTGTGATACCTTTATTGGTTATCCACCAGGACTAACCGGAGAGCGGTTTATTTCTTCTACCAGAAATACGGTAAACCGCGGAATTCTGCAGAAACACTATTCACCGAGAAAAGAACGAAATAAATATATTTGTGTCCCGAGGTTACTTGGTATCGCTTAAAAGCTAAACCGCAGAATTTCGCAAAATATATTATTTTCCTAATCTCGAAATGACGGAAATCAAGGAAGAGAGAAAAACCGATTAACGAAGTAATCAAATTAACACGTGAATTAGTAAGTCTTTTTCTCTACCCCTACCCCTCTATTTATAGACTTTTGAGGAGGTTTGCAAAAGACCAAAATACCCCTCAAAACAAATCTATTTACCGAAAGCCCTTGACACCTCATCCTTTTGTCATGTGAAATGACCAAAATACCCTTGCCACCTCACATGACACATGTCAACACATGGGAAGTCGGCACCAAGGGAAAAAGACCATTTTGCCCTTGGCCCATTAAGGCATGAATAGTGTTGGGCTTTGACTTTGGGCCTTTAATTTTAATTAAGGCTTTGATTATTTTGGGCTTTTAAATCCATAATTCAAACCCATAATTAACAATTAAAATTCCAAATCATATATATATAATTGTCATGTACAATTATATTTCTTTTCGGTTATTGTTCGCTAACTTTTATACAACGTAACGTGTACGTTTATAAATTAACCGTTGTTTCTGCTTGTCATTCTTAATGACATTTATAATTTAATTATATCATGTATAATTAATTATAACCATCTTAATATTAATTATAATCAATTTATAATTAATCAGTAAGATTCTCCGAGTAGCTCCTATATGGTGTGACCCAATAGGATCTATGTTATGTTGGTAAACAGAGTTAAAACTGTTTTAACTTCTGTTAGTCATGGGTGGCATCTGGCAACACATCATAACCATCCAATTACACAGATGATGCTGTATTGTACAATATCACGATTCAGTAAACAATTTTCTTGTGTCAGTTCTTCTGTCTCATAGCTATCAGATCAGTTTTAAGGTAGATATGTGTCATCCTTGTTAACTGTATCTTTTCTTGATCTTGAGTAGATTATCAAATATAATTACTCTTGTAATTATACTGCATGCAGATAATCTAACTCTACCAAGGGGCCCAGTGATGTTATAGCTCGTATAGAGATACGAGGGACAAGTAATATTCTTGGTAGACTATCACTTCCTCAGCTAAGTTATACATATGGAAATGCTACCGTTATGGCTGCTTTTTACGGACAACGTTAGATAACACTCACTCATATATATTTCTTAGTGGGAATAATAAATACCTCATACTATAGAACTTTGACACTGAATGAAAACATAAATGACACGAACACAATTCTATTTAATGTTTCATTTGGGGTTTATCAAATACCATGTTCCTAGAACATGTATCTATGTGATTAAAATGACATCTCATGTCAGGTGGTTTGTAAAACTTAACCATCTTTTAATCCACATACTAACCTTGGTCAGTGACCTTTTAAGAGTATATATTATCTATATTATGGAGTTTCATAATTTCAGTCATGAACTCGAAATGATCCACAAATGCAATAATACTCAAGGCAACAAAATGATATATATAAATAAACATTCAATTCATGAACAAAGCTTTATGATTAACTTATCGTATTATTGACTTCTAGATTATTACAAACTAACACAAACACGGCATTCCAAGTACTCAGAAGGTAGTCCACCCTATACTGGTGGTCAACAAATAGGTCGGGTGACCAGTTATTATGGCGACAAACAGCTAACACATGAGCGCACGGAATTCCAGTTAATTGGATACCTCTGCATGTACATTCCACTGCTCTATTGGGCCCGAATGTCACGATATACTGGAATCTGCTATGAAGAATGGACATGGTTCCATCCTGCATTTGGACTACTGGAACATATTCATTTGGGCCCTTGACTTCGTACTTACCTTCGCCGTGCGAGTATGGGATGACATCCATTTTTGTAACTTTCTCCCACCGTTTGGCAAGCTTAATATGTACTCATTTGGAGAAAGCCTTTCCTTCATTGCTTTGTTTCAACGCTGCCTGTCGCCGTTGAACAAACCTTTTATTGCACTTGTAAAATATCTCCTCCACAATTGCAGCCACGGGCAACATACCAAATCGGTATCCTCCATCACAGGTTCGGAAAATTTTATCAAAATTTGATTGCTCTATGACATTATTAGGACGTACTTTGTCCACTTTCCTCAAAAAAGTATTACACTTCGGATTTTGCTGGAACATAACAAAGTAAATTTAGACAAAATGCATCTAAAAAAAACAAAAATGATATAAATTATACAATATTAGACATAACATGGAAAAATCTTCGAACATCTCCTTCAGGCTTCTTGTTTCTTTCTACACAAAAAAGAAAACCATAGTTCTAGAGGTTTGAAACCATATATATATATATATATATATATATATATATATATATATATATATATATATATATATATATATATATAAAAGAGTGAGTCTATGGTACTATGCATATTACAATTTGGTACCGTGTTATAGCTCTATGTTCGAGTTTTCAAATCCTAACGGTCGATCCGAACCGTTCATCTTGTTCTCCATATCAATATGTGTTTGGAGAACAAATTTTAAATAACTTGATCTGAAAATCACTTGATCTGAAAATTCTGGACCATCCAAAAACAGTGATTTTCAATAAATCTAAAAAAATAGTAAAAAATTTAAAAAAATGTAAAATTTGGTCTCCAAACACATATTGATATGGAGAACAAGATGAACGGTTCGGATCGACCGTTAGGATTTGAAAACTCGAACATAGAGCTATAACACAGTACCAAATCGTAATATGCATAGTACCATAGACTCACTCTATATATGATCTCGCATTTTTTTTAATAGGGGCTTAGTAGTTATGAAATTATTTAATTATTAGCTGATGTTATTTTTAAGAACTGTTTAAACAGATGATTTTTTAAATATTTATAATTTACATTACATAAAGAGGTTAAATGGTTAAGTCGTCAAAATTTGTAGCCATGTCATTTCAAGCTGTCCAATTTATTTTTCTTTTCATTTATCTTGATCGAAAGCTCCTGTATTATGTTCCTCTCTCCTCATTTATAAGTTATGCGTTTGAATATCTATTAAATAAATTCAATATTTTGTGTTCTTCTGCATGCATAACGCGTCCATAATTTTCGGAAAAAAATGTTGGGTTTGAAATTTAACTATAAAAATGGGAGAATATCTGTGAAGATAAAAGTGACTATCCGCGAAGATATACCGATAGAAAGGTGTTTTTTTTTTTTTCTATTAGCGACAATAGCATCCGCGATAGTATACTGACAATATCCTTTGCGGATACTTCCTCATTCTTGTAATTTGCTAAATACAAAATTTATCTTATACATAATTATCTCTTTTATTTTATTTTTTTTATTCAAGAGATACTTTTTTTGAAAACCACCGTACGTAGTGTTATTTTGCTTTATTTCACATCAGCGATCTTATTAATGCAGCAAGTGTGTATTAGTACAATAGACACATGTATATCGACAAAATAGATGAAAGTGCATTAATTTATGATGCGTGAAATGTTTATGAGGTTGCTTAAGGTATCAGGCTTGTTAAAATAAAATAGTGTTACATATTATTCCGTATCACTTCATAATCATTTTATTAAATTACCTAATATTGGGGAGGAGGGACAGGTGCATGTATCGATAACATTGGGAGGAGCTCAAAATTCAACAATCTCAAATTTGACATTTTCATAGGTTGTTTACGGTATCACCTCAACAAAAACCTAGTTAACTAATTAATCATATATAAACGTCATTTAGACATGTTTTGGGTTGACGACTTGGATTGAGAATCTTAGAAATTATTTTTCAATTCAATTCAAGAGAATTTAAAACGAATTTTATATACATATTACTACACTGTAGACTTGTTCTGGGTTGTCAAATTGGATCGACAATCTCAGCAATATTATTCAAGAGAATTTAAAACAAAATTAATAGACATATTATTACACTGTAGACTTGTTTAATGTCAAGAGATTATTTGTTATTTGGATAAGCGCAATATCCCTTATAATTAAGAAACTAAGCAATTGTATTTATTAAACAGGAAACGAATCCAAATTCTAAAATATGTAATCTACATATATGTATATAAGAAGTGAGAACTTATGTGGCATATATTATGTATTAGATACCTTCAAATGCAAGGGTAAGACCTTGTAACAAAAAAATAGGTGAACATGCATCCTCCACTTTTATTAAAAAACAAGAGAAAATGTTGCAGAAGGGTTTCAATTGGATCCAAACCTGGTTTCTTTCTGCTATCCTTTTGAAGATATATAATATGTGTGCCCAGGGGCGGATCCAGGAATTTGTTCAGGGGTAGGCACAAAATACTAATAAGAGTGCAAAATATTTTTTAACTATATAATCTCATGAGCTAAAGTACAAAATGCTAACAAGATTATCAAATAAAAAAGTAGGAGTGTTTTTACATATAAAAAAATAAAAATAGTAATACCTAGCTAGTCAAATCAAGTCGATGACAATGGATAAAGATTGCCTTTACGGTTCTTCATATGTTGATATCTTTGCATAATTCTTTCATTCTTAACACCCTTGAACAAATCCCTCTCAATATAAGTAACTAAACAATCATTCAACCATTTATCTCCCATGCTATTTCTTGAGTTGTTTTTCACCAAATTCATTGCCGAAAATATCCTTTCAACACTAGCGGTAGCCACCGGCAATATCAATGTTAATTTCACTAATTTGTAAACCAAGGGATAAACAATGTGTTTTTTCTTTTCCACAAGTTTTTGAGAAAGTTCAACTAATCCCCTTACCTCCAAAAAATCACTATTATTTTGCAAATCCAAATGGTAATTCTCCAATTGATTTTCTAGAGTATCGAGCTCCCATTGGTTGAAATCCGAGGGATAAAATTGAGCAAGTTTAAGCAACTTGTCTTTGTTAAATGAAGAAAAAGAATCATTTGGGTCTAAACATGACATACATATAAGAAGTTTGGTAGTTGTTTCCGTGAATCTATCATTAAGCTCTTGTAATTGCATATCAATAACCGTGTTAAACATTTCAACACGATAGTAATGCAAATTATTAAATCCCATTGGTCGACGCCGTGATATACCGGGACGGATACCCTCCATGTCCGGAATTTCAATATTGTGTTTCTCACAAAATGCACACACTTCTTGGAATAACAATCCCCATTCATTATCCCTCATTTTTTGCAACCGAGATTTAGTGACAGTCACCAAACACATAGCATTAACCACATCTTGGTTTCTAAGTTGCAAGGCTTGCGATA
>JARJHM010001163.1:0-59484 GCA_033356055.1 Carex pumila | reverse complement strand
TTTTCCACTTCTAGTGGAATGATGCACTTTTTCTTCATTATCACGTCCATATCTAATAGTTTGTCCATCATATTATTTTCCACTTTATGTGTAACTATTATTTGTTCAACCAGAACAAGACATGTGGCTTCAATAATTTATTATAATTGAACTTCAGGTCAATTGATAAAATTGATGAAATAGCTTCAAGCCAATTTCATTAATATAATTTATATTCATACGGCTTCGGACCATTTCATTAACATAATATAATGTAAAAGATAATGTATAAACTTGAAATATTTCTTGAATCTTCTTCGGGAAGAATACATCAAAAAAAATTTCACATCATATAAATCTTATTGAAATCTTCTTCAAGAAGATATATTGAAGATTAAATTATTAAAAAAAATATGAACATCACATTAATTTTTGCACATTATTAAAAAAATTTCATTATCTTTCCACTTCAGGTGGAAAGATGTGTTTTTGTAATAATCACCATGATAATAAACTCATTCTTATACGTCCACGTCCACAAGTTTTTTTTTTTCAAATTTATTATTGTATATTGCTACATTTACTTCAAGAAATGAAGCAGAACAAATTGAATTATTTTGTCCAACAACTCATTATAATCTCTTCAACCATAAAGAGATAATAAATCAACTTAGAATATCTTTTAACTTCTCCAAGAAGATTAAATTATTGAAAATATATATATATAAACATCATGATAAATTTGCTTATCATATAATTTTTCTTTATATCTTCTTCAGGAAGATCTTCTTAATATCTTTTGAAATCTTCTTCAAGTTGATAAAATGGCTACAATGACTTCGGGCCAATTGCTCGGTGCATTTTATAAAATTGAGAATTTTCGTAATATCTCTTGAAATCCTCTTCAAGAAGATTCAATTATTGAAGAAAAAAAAATATGAACCACTATACAATATTTATACATCATATAAATCTTCTTCAGGAAGATTTTCTTTTAAATCTTCTTCGGGAAGATTAAATTAAAAAATGCATTTCATATAAAACTCTATGAATCATACTAAACATCTCAAAATAAATATAAATAAATTGATAACTTATTTCATTTAGCAATTACTAGGAAGTATTATTTATATAAATAAAATTGAAATAAAAGTTACTAAAATTACCTCGAATCTTCAACTAGTAGAGCTCTCGTGCTGATAACGTGTTATAAAATAAATGTGAACAAGCATAAAGAAGAATAAGCAAAATAGAGATGAAAAGATGACAATCTCTTTATTCATACATTTCTCATGTGTGTACAATACAAGTTTACAAAGCCTCTATTTATATGCTACAAATTGTAAATGAAAAATTTCATCTAAATAAAATGGAGAAATAAATTCCAATAGTAGTGGCCATCAATTCCAATTGTAGTGCATAGAGTAGTGGGGATAGTGGGGAATGAATGTTGGGAGTTATGGACATCCACATTAATATTTTATTCATAACAGTTTGCAGTTTTCAATAAAAATGGGTTAATTAAGCTAGTTTTTCCGATTCAACTACATGATCGAACAACAGAATCAAATCAGACATGTGACCGGTTCTGATTTTTTCGATTAAATTGTCGGTTCGGTCTGGTTCTAATAACACTGAAACATGGTATATCAGGTTTAAAACCGGATTTTTTACAAAGGCTGGTTTGCGGTGTTTAAATAAAACTGGTTAATTAGTACGGTTTTTCCGATTCAACTCTGCGAGGTGGTCTTTCAAACAAACTAAACCGGATAAGTGATTGGGTTCAGTTTCTTCCACTCCAACCGACCAGTTTGATCCAATTTTGATGACACTGCTATGACAAAGAATAGACAAAAGAGTGAGATGCGAGATCCTGAACATTGATTGTATTATACTTCATATCTTCTTTTGTATATTGTAGTTGAGGAGGGTTCAAATGCTTCTATTTTTTGTGCCTTCATCATATTTCCATCTTTTAAAACTTTAATAACTCAAAATTTAAAATTTAAAATTTAAAACTCAAAATAAAACTGTTAAATGTGATCTATGTTATTTTCTTTATGTGCTCATAAAAAATTACCACATTTCAATTTTGTTTTTATGTGAATCATTAAGTTCAAAAATCAATGTTTAGAAATCATTCAAATTAGTGTGTTTTTTACAAGCTCTTGATGACAATAAAAATAAAATTAAAATGTCCTAATTTTTTACACATGCATAAATAAAATAAAGTATATCATATCTAATAGTTTTATTTTGACTTTTAAGTTTTAAGTTTTAAATTATTAAAATTAAAAAAAATAAAAGCATGATAAACGCACAAAAAATGAAGGAATTTGAACGCTCCTCATTGTAGTTTGTTGTATCATCTGTCAATTTGACGCACACAAAGTGTTTGTAGTTTGTTGTATCGTCTGTCAATTTGACGCACACAAAGTGTTGGACGAAATGCTCTTTATGGATGTCCCATTTGAAATGGTGGCAAAGTGCTACAATGTGAAAATAAGACAAAAGTCCACGAAAGCGAAGTCAATGCTTATCGTTAGCAGCAACTACCAATCATCGAGAGAGAGAGGCAGACAGATTGATCTGAATCAAGAGAGAGAAGGTTGACAACTGAATAAATTCAAACAATAGAGTTAGATCTAGGAGAAAACCAAAAAAGGGGTGGTGACAAAAGCACCAGCATCAATTTATTCCCGTAAGTATTTGCCACCTGCACTTCATGAGTTATAATCATTTCTGGTTTATCTGGGTAACACCAAATTGAGATTTCTTGGTGAAGCTTTAATTCCTTGCAAATTGCTTTTCATTAGTTTCCTTCTTAGGTGTGTTTGTGGTGGTTCATATCGATCAAATTGCTCACACACGCCAAGCATTCAGCATAAAGCTAGATTCCTAATTAGTTGTAAGTAATTGGGATGGACAACCTACCAACAGAAACTAATCAAAGTAGTGCTAGTACCCCCAATAATTTTATTGAGTCTTAACTTGTTTGGTATAATAATAGCTATTTGGTAAAAGTCGGGTTGGTGTTGCTGTTTCAGACGTATGATGCTTGAGGTTTCTTACTTGTGCCACCTACATCACTGGATCTCACCTACATCACTGGATCTCACCTAAACAAAACCAAATAGAAAATTTCAGAAAACTTAAACAAAATTGATATATAGCTATGATTAATGAAAAAGGGCTAGAGGAAAAGTAAACCCCATGTAACTGAAACCCTCCCTTCTACCTATATTTGCCAAATGATCTGCCAACTCGTTGTGGCATAGAGGTACATGCAAACAGTTCATTTGTCGATCTCCTTTTAACATTCTCTAATTCTCAAGAATCTCCCTCCCAGCTCTCCAATCCACCTCAGTAGGTGGCTGCAACTGTGACACATAATCCTCTAGGGTGGTATTGTCAGTGCAGAAGGTGTATTGTTCATAGGAGTTCCCAAGCACATACGTGACTGCTTCTAACAAAGCTTTTGCCTCTGCTTGAAGAGGGCATGATGAGGAGTGCTGTACACTATAAATCAGCAGCTGTTCACCCGATTTGACGACAAAACCCATACCAGTTCCCCAGTTAATTTACCCGGGATGAATCAGTATAGCAAGTGAATCTGCTTGCAACCTGCGTACCAGTAACACTGTCTCCCCCGGTCCCCTTTGACAGTTCGTACCAGTTCAATTTCAGCCTGGATTTGATAAAAGAAACTTGAGAACTGCATTAAAGTCCTGCTAATGTCATAAATTTTTCGGAAATTTTTTACTATTATTTTAGAATTTTTGAAAATAGTTATTTTTTATGTTTCAGATTTTATTTTGAAAAATAACAATTTTGTACCCATCTTAAAAAATAGTAATAAATTTCCAAAATTATAAAATTTGGTCTCTAAGTACATTTTAATATAGAGAACATGTTGGGCACTTTAGATTGAATTTTTGGACTATGAATCCATTGAGTTAGAGTCCTACTCCTATGCACAAGAGGGACTATACACTGCATTGTACTGTAGCCCAACTCTCTCTCTCTCTCTATATATACATATATATATATATAGAGAGAGAGAGAGATGGGATATGGTGTATTGCAATGCATAGGCACCCTTGTGCATTGCACTGTAAATTATTGATTCAAAGACCAAATGGTCGATCCAAACCGTTCATCTTATTTCTCTATATTAATATGTGCTTGGAGACCAAATTTTATATTTTTTGAAATATTTTTACTATTTTTTTAGATTTAATGAAAATCTGCAAATCTGGATGAACAGTAAAAATTTCTGGACCACTGGATCGGCAATTTCCAAAGTGACTTAATAAGTAGTAAAAAAATTTCAAAAAATGTAAAATTTGGTCTCCAAGCAAATATTAATATGGAGAACAAGATGAACGGTTTGAATCGGTCATTTGAATTCTGAATTGGTGATTTATGGTCCAATACATAAGGGTGTCTATGCATTGCAATGCACCATAGCTCATCTCTCTCTCTCTCTATATATATATATGAGGAGGGATCCACTTATACTGTTTTTTTGTGACACCGAATTAGACCCTACATTTTCAAATTTTACATTTTTTAAAATTTTTTTACTATTTTTTCAGAATTTTTCAAAACAGTTTGAAAAATTATGAAAAAATAGTAAAAAAATCCTAAAAAATATAAAATTTGGTCTCAAAGCACATTATAGTATGAAGAATATGTTGAGTGTTTCACATTAACCATTTAGACATTAAAAATGCAAAAATGACTTATAAGCAGTTGCCCTCATATATTTATGGAAGTAGAGTAGCCAACTTCTCTCTCTCTCTCTCTCTCTCTCTCTCTCTCTATATATATATATATATGATTAAGTTCAAAGCTATCATACATTGCAATGCATAGACATTTTTGTACATTGGACTATAAATAACTAGATTCAAAGTCTAAATAACTGATCCATACCGTTCATCTTGTTTGTGAGACATTAATATGGAGATATTAATATGTGTTTGGAGACCAAATTTCCAAATTTCACATTTTTTGAAAAAATTTTACTATTTTTTTAGATTTATTGAAAATCATTATTTTTCAGACAAATCTGGACCATGAAAAATAGCAATTCTAAATAAATCTAAAAAAATAGTAAAAAATTTCCAAAAAATATAAAATTTGGTTTCCAAACACATATTAATATGAAGAAAAAGATAAACAGTTTGGATCGGTTATTTAGACTTTGAATCCGGTGATTTATAGCAGAGGTGGATCTACTGTAGCATAGGGGGGGGAGGGGTCAGTCGCCCCTCCTGGATTTCAAGTTTTAGTGGTGATTTATTGGTACTAATCGACTTTGCTCCTTCCTGAAAATTTTTTTGCCTCCCTTTGAGTGTTTGAGTTGTAATTCGGGTCAAATTTAATGTTAAAATCAAAATAAATTTTTTAAATTATGATTGGTAATATTAGTTATAAGTTATAAAATCAGAAATTATAAGTCTGGGTATTGAAAAATAAGTCAAAACATTATTTTTTTTATCGAGTACTCAATTAGTTAATGAGTTTAAATCCGATTCGATATTTTTTTGCCCCTCCCTAGCGAAAATCCTGGGTCCACCCCTAATTTATAGTCCAATATATAAAAATGTCTATGTATTACAATGTATGGTAGCCTTACTATATATATATATATATATATATATATGAGTTAGGCTGGGGTGCTATGGATAGCATAGTGGCCTCTATGCTACGGCTCAATATTCGAGTTTTTGAAATTCAAACGGTCGATCCGAACCGTTCATCTTATTCTCCATATTAATATCTGCTTGGAGACCAAATTTTATAATTTTCTGATTTTTTTTACTATTTATTAAGCCACTTTGAAAATCGCTAATCCAACGGTTTTACTGTTTTGTGCAGTCACCGTTGGATCAACAATTTTGTAAAATAGTTAATAAATAGTAAAAAAATTCAGAAAAATGTAAAATTTGGTCTCCAAGCAGATATTAATATGGAGAATAAGATGAACGGTTCGGATCGACCGTTTGAATTTCGAAAACTCGAATATTGAGCCGTAGCATAGAGGCCACTATGCTATCCATAGCACCCCAGCCTAACTCTATATATATATATATATATATATATATGTCATTAAATGAAAAAATTTATATTATTTAAATAAAATATTTGAAGAGATATCACTGAAATAGACAATTTTGTTGGAGTTAAAATTTGCTCAGTAGTGTCAAGTTGACTTAATGTTTGGTGGTTGTAATTCAATTTATCTTGCAATGCGAATTAAATGTTATTTTTTATATTAATACTAGGGTTGATTTCTTGTTCTTTTTACATGGCAGAAATAAAAAATAATGTTTTGACCGCCAGATATGCGTATGGCGGGGATTGATTTGGGCAATTGGAGTTGCTGTGTTGTGCGTGAGGTGGGGCCGCCATTTGTTGATTTCCCACCGTATCATGTCAACACCTACATCTCTCAAATCAAGCGTCTTTTGGGTAGGAAATTCTCCGATCCAGAGCTACAATTGGAGCTTGATTTCGTTCCATTTAGAGTAACTGAAGGTACTGATGGATGTCCCTTAGTCCACGGTAGATGTAAGGGAGAAGACAGAGCATTCACCCCTGTTGAGATTCTTGCTATGTTGTTTTCCACTCCGGAATTTCTAGCAAGAGATTATTTTCGTTCTCCTCCTTGTTGTATTGGGATTCCAATCGACTTCACAGATCAACAAAAGATGGACGTGCTTCATGCTGCAGAAATTGTTGGTTTACATGAAGATTTGTCCCTCCTCGATGAAACAACAGCCATGATAATGGGACATGAAAGTATGTGCTTTACTCCAAAAGGTATTGTGGCATTTGTTGATATTGGCCATGCCAGCATGCAAGTTTGCTTTGCTGAGTCCAAACAGAACTACCCAAATACGAGTCGATTTCAAAGGGAAACGTCCGTGAATATTTTGTACAAGGGTTATTCCAGGTCATTAGGAGGAAGGGAATTTGATAAAGTGTTGTTTAAGCATTTTGCATCTAAGATTAGAAAGAAATATAATATTGATGTGTCTAAAAACAGCAGTGATTGTGTTCGCCTCAGTGAGACTTGTGAGAGGTTGAAGATCAATCTAAGCTACAACAGTGAGGCATCCTTTTGCATTAAGAAGTTTTCAGGTTCCACAGATATTAAGGGGTCAATAACGAGGAAAGAGTTTGAAATCTTGAGCATTTCGATATTGAAAAAAATTGAGGTGGCATTGAAGAATGCGTTAAGTGAATCCGGGTTGAATGTGCAGAAGATTGACTCTTTAGAGGCCATTGGAAAGGGATGCTCCATTCCAGCAATTATTGACATATTGACTAAAATTTTTGGGAAAAAATAAATACATACAACTTATAGTTATGAGTACGAAAGACAGACAGGCCATAGTTATGAACACGTTGCAACTGGTTGTTATATGCATGGAGCACACCTAAATATAACGGGGATGAACAAAACGATACACAACCTGGTAACTATTTTTTATGCACATACATTCTCAGTTCTCTTAATTAATCATAATATTTGTGATACATATGAGTGTTAATTACTGTGTTTCGAAAAATATGGTTTAGAAAAATACTAAAATGAGAACATATCTTTATTGGATCTCAGTGAAAACCCATGAAAAGGAAAGAAAGAAAAAAAGAATAGCCTTGTTACTAGATCAATAAATCTATATAATATGTTATTCCTTCATGGTACTTATAATGTTGTTTTGGTGTTAGAAGACTAGAGCTCTGGAAACTTCAGAATTAGTTTCAAGTGAGTTAAATTCTCAAGAGGAAAATGCAAAAGATTCCGAAAAGTTCCTTTGGAGAAGAGCCATGGAAAAAGAAGGACATTTATTGACCTATCTAAATGACTTTCTTGAAAAGGTTAACCCCGCCCCTAGCCCTCTCATTTTGTTTATGTTTTTGCATGGTTAAGCAAATTACATATCTTCAACAGATTTGGATACGAGGTCGAATTTTTTTTATAAATTATAATTAATTAAATTAATTTTAGCGAAGTAGCATGATTACTTTTTTTTTTTCTTTACAAAAACCATAAGAACCGAATCCGCAATTCAGTCTCCAAATTTTACTTTTCTGAGAGATCGAATTGGAGATTTGGTCTCCACATTTTCCTTTGTTTCGGCCCGTTTCCTCCAGGGACAGCCCCTATTTTTTTTTCCACATTTTCTTTTGTTTCGGTCCCTATTTCAGCTTTGTTTTTGCCTGGGACAGACCCTGTTTCTTCTAGGAACAATCTGTTTCACCCAAAAAGAGCTCCTGTTTCTGCTGGGGACATCCCCTGTTTCAAAATAAAGAGAGACTGAATATCCAATTCAGTCCAGAAAAAAGTAAAATGTGGAGACCGAATTGGGGATTCGGTCCTTATGGTTTTTGTAAAAAAAAAAGTAAATATGCTGCTTTGCTAAAATTAATTTAATTAATTATGGTTTATAAAAATAATTCTGTGAGGTCTACTAATTTTAAAATATATCATTGCGGGAGATAGTATGGTCTCCTCAAAAGAACTTGTTATGTGCGTTTACTGTTTTGGGAAGTTTCGAAGATGGAAGTAAATTTCTTAATTATGTTGTTTTTTTACTACCTTTTGTTTTAATTTAGTATTAGACATCATATCTTGACAATTACTTCACTAATTTATGTCCTATGTGATTTCTATTAATTGAACCACCAGAACATGCACCGTATAGAAAAATTGAAGAAAACACAGGATGAGTCATATTGGCTTTCCAAGTCAAACTACTTTACTGCAAACAGCTACTCAGAGCTCCAAGATGCAACCAACAATTTCCACGATTCATTTAAACTTGGAGAAGGTGCAACTAGCATTATGTATAAGGGTATCCTCCACAATACTAAAACTGTTGCGATAAAGATTCTAAAAGAAGGAAGCAGTCTAGGAGCAAAGGAATTCAAACAGGAGGTTTGTACCTTAGTCAGTATATATATTTATACATGTTTATTTTAAATAAAACTCAAATGCCAAGGAATAAAATAACCAGTGAGGAAGAGGAATCTTCTTTAATTTCAGGCCATCTACAATCACTCAGGAAAAGCTACCACTACAAATTTCGTGGTCAAATAAAATCCTTATAATTAATGTCAGGATGGTTTTAATCTAGATGACATCTCATCCTTTCACTCTTAAGGTCAATTAACTCTTGGAATATGAAAAGACAAATAATCTGATTTCTCTCATCTAACAATATGCAATTGTTTTGGTTTTTCTTTCGAAAGAGTATATTGTTAGGTAAAAACAGAAATGATAAACAACCATGGATAAAACGAATACAATGTACACAGAATAGTACAAGATGACAAGAACATCTAATTATTGAACTACATACATATTATTTACTGTAATATATTTAATTTGGAGAAAGTTCAACCTCTGTATGGGAAATATGTATAGTTTGTAAGCATTCATAACACATATCTAGGTCTAGGGAGACTATATATTACAATTAACCATAATATACTTGATTTTAACAACATAGGCTAAAATTTTAAGCAAGGTGCGGCATCCAAACCTTGTGAAACTCGTGGGGGCATGTGCAGAGACCCGTGCACTTATTTACGAGTACCTACCAAATGGTAGCCTAGAAGATCGTCTACGATGCAAAAATAACACTTTGCCCCTCTCATGGCAAGCACGAGTTCGTATTGCATTTGAGATTTGCTCTGCACTAAGCTTCTTACACAGTAGAAAACCTCATGTTATTGTGCATGGTGATCTAAAACCGGACAACATCCTTCTGGATAGTAACAACACAAGTAAAATCTGCGACTCTGGCCTCTGTCGTGAACTTAACTTCACAGCCAGCACAAGTATACCATACCATGCCTACATGGACCCGGAATACTTGCCAATGGGGAAGACAACTCCTCAATATGATGTTTATTCATTTGGCATTATCTTGTTGCGGCTAGTGACATGCAAAGACCCACAGGGATTAAGGAACTTGGTGGAGGAGGCACAGAAGAAGGGTACATTAAAGGCATTCATCGATGCTTCGGCAGGTCCCTGGCCATTTAGGGAGGCCGAGAAAATGATCTCATTGGGCCTTAGATGCAGTGATTTAATTAAAAAGAATAGGCCTGATTTGTCGACCGAAGTGTTCAAGGAGCTGAAGTCCATGCTAGAAGTGGCAAACTACTGTGGTGAATACAGCTACTCAGAGCTCCAAAATGCGACCAACAATTTCGATGAGTCATTTAAACTTGGAGAAGGTGGGTTTGGCATTGTGTACAAGGGCAACCTCAACAATACTCCTTGTGCAATAAAGATGTTAAAAGAGGGAAGCCACCACGGAACGCAAGACTTCAATCAGGAGGTATCCACTTTATTCAGTTTATATATACATGTTTATTTAAATAAAAATAAATAATACAGTTGCAATAGAGATATTGATTCTGAAAAAGGAAGCAGTCGAGGACCAGAAGAGTTTCAGCTGGAGTTATTTCCCACAACTTTTAATTATACAGAATTCGATGCAAATTTTACTTGAGTACGTAACAACGAGAAAGAGATAATTACCATAGAAAAGGCAGAGAAAGCATTTTCATACCCTCATTAAAATGATGAAATTTGAACCTTCCAATACAATGTCTTGATGGATTTTTCTAGCCTCTTAATTTCACTCTAACATCAGTTGATCCCTCAAATATGGAAAATGAATTCCAATTTCTACCATCAAAGGATGAAACTGAAAATTTGTTAAGGATATTTTTGGACAATTTATACCATTATGCAAAAATTAAATAAACAACAACCAATCAAAACAAAGCAAAGTACGTACATAAAGACTGATTGAAGAACATGAAACTACATACGTATTTTGTACCATTATTTTTTGGTAATTATGCTTTGGTGTCTGTATAAAATTTATGCATAGTTCTGTTAGCATTGACTACTCACTAGGAGATTTCATATTTGTATTTAATGAGAAATTATCTATTTAAACATCACAGATTGAAATTCTTAGCAAGGTACAGCATCCAAACCTTGTGAAACTCATAGGGGCATGTGCAGAGACCCGTGCACTTATTTACGAGTACCTACCGAATGGTAGCCTAGAAGATCGTCTACAATGCAAAAACAACACTTTGCCCCTCTCATGGCAAGCACGAGTTCGTATTGCATTTGAGATTTGCTCTGCACTAAGCTTCTTACACTGTAGCGAACCTCATGGTATTGTTCATGGAGATCTAAAACCTGACAACATCCTTCTTGATGAGAACGACACAAGTAAAATCTGTGACTTTGGCCTCTGCCGTGAACTCGACTTCACAGCCAGCGCAAGTATACCATACCACTGGACAGATTGTCCTAGGGGAACACTTGCCTACATGGACCTGGAGTACATATCAATGGGGAAGAAAACTCCTCAATATGATGCTTATTCTTTTGGTATTTTGTTGTTACGACTTGTTACATGCAAAAATCCACAGGTTTTAAGGCCCTTGGTGGAGGCACGGAAGAAGGGTACGTTGAAGACATTAATCGATGCTTCGGCAGGTCCCTGGCCGTTTAAGGAGGCAAAGAAAATGATCTCATTGGGTCTCAGATGCAGCGACCCAATTAGAAAAAATAGGCCTGATCTATCAACTAAAGTGTTGAAGGAGATCAAGTCTATGCTAGAAGTTGCTTCTGCACCAGCATCGTCATGGACAGCTTCCCTATTTCCACAGTATTTTGTGACTAATAGCTGAGGGACTTCCTATACTAGCTTATTTGTTGGTGCTGTTGTCTTTTATATTTGTTTCAATCAACTAGCATATCCAAGTTGGAAAATTCATTTCAGCAATATTATGTAAATCTGTGAGCAATAATTATTTTGATTGTATGATTACAAAACCTGTTGGATGTTTTTAGTTTGATTGAGGATTAAAATGTTCCCTAGTAATGCATTACAATTATGCTTTACCTTTCATGACTGTTCGTTGCTTGGCAGATGCATCCTTTATCACTTCTCTTTGCTCTTGACATAGATTCCAGCATGGGTGGGAAACTTTGCAAGAATGAAAGCTACTATCACTATCAGTGTTATTGAAAATTCAAACTTCAAAGTGAAAGCTACCATCACCATCGGCTGTTCTTATTTCTGGGAAACTTTGCAAGGAATGAGCGAAAGCTGTAATTATGAGAATGTAGTGTTGGTATTAATGAAGTTATAGAAATTACAGATATTAGCTAGCATTAAGAATTGATGGTTTAAGATAGCAAAATTACACACGTTTCTTCTCAGAGTACATCCCCTTTCTTCCCAAATATTTTCAAGCAGTCTATGTTTTATTTCAATGGAAGGTACTCAATTTTATATAGGTTTTAATTTTTAAAATTTTCTATTGGTTTCTTATATGTTTATGAACCTGTTGTCAGTTTGTTAATTTCATTCTAAAAGAAGTACATATTACGGATATGTTTTTAATATTTTATTCTTTTTAGTGTATTACTGTAATCGCTACAAAAAACTTTGCTGACACAAACGTTTTGCTAAGAAAACTTGGCGCCGCACATTATAAGTATCTGAGCCTTTGATTAATCCTGATGATGAGCACTGTGAAAAAAAATTTCTTCCTGTTGGAGTCAGAATCTAAAGTTTGGGCCCATTTGAGCTTATAACTGACACTCTGCACAGCATCACTCTATATCCTTCAACTCACTTTATAATCAACATAATCATCTGGAAATAATTTAGTTGAATTTTTTTGTTTAGCATTTTACCCAGACAAATTTTAAAATAATATGCTCCAATCACCACTTAGACTTTTTCTTTTTCTTTTAGATGTAATTAATTTCTACTTTTAGTATGTAACAATTGATGAAATTTTATTAGCAGTATTTATTTTTTGTTAATTGTAAACTATATAATTTAACTAAATACTTGGTCAGTTCAGTTTCAATACATGACCAATTGGGGGTCCTTAATTAAACTGGTATCAAAATAGGAACCATCGTGGGTTTAATTTGTTGCAGAATCTAGACTAGTAAGTACAGAAGAGCACCAAGCATTACCAATGCTGAAATAAAGAATTGTCATATTGTCTTCATGATAATTATTAGAAAAGTTTACACATTTTTTTTCTCTTCCTACAGAATTAATTTTCAATTATACAAAACTTTGATGTGGCTACTGTAGATGAATGTAGATGTATGGTTATTGTGATGTTGGGTGGACTAAAGTTTCAGGAAGGTTTTGTCAGTTTTGTTGTCAGGTAACGGTTTAAGCGTAAAGCATAAGAGGCAAGAAAGCAGAAAAATGAAGTTCGTGCGTTAAAGTGCATTTGAAGTATCACAAAGTATGTTTAACGGCAACCCAATGATCCTTAGTTGTGTAATACATGAATTCAATTAGTGTTACTTCAGCCGTTCAAGATATTAGTGTGGCCAGACTCATTTCGAGATACAGATATTAGTGTGGCTATTTGTGGGCCTATTTCAAGCTGGAAAAAAGAAAAAGAAAAAAAAAGTAACACCGATGTCAAGTAGCCGGACTCATTTAAAAATAGAGATATTGGTGTGCTCATTTGTGAGCCTATTTTGAGAGCTGAATCGAATTGGATCATGTTCGAGCTTGGAATTCAAAAGATTTCTCTATCTTCATCTTCATGATCCATTTCTTTGCGCATATATAGGTTCTGGTGGAAACAGAATACCACATGCTACGGTGTAAACAAGTCAAGTAATTAGTTTGAACTAGGCTCATTTCGGAACGAGCCGAGTTGAATATGATTTAAGCCGAGCTGAAAGTACTAGTTCGTTTGTGTTGGGATCAGGATATATAAATAAAAAATTCCGCAGATTTGATGTTATAGGCCATGTATAAACTACATACAAGCCGAGAAATAATTTCATCTTTTTGTTGCAACGAGTTAAGAAACATGCCGAGCCATACTAATTAAGCTTAAACTCGACTGAGTCTAAATCAAACAAGCTAATTATAAACTTTTTTTTTAAATTAATTTTAAACGAGTCACAAACTTAATTAAAACAAGCTAGTGATTAATTTTCAAAATCTCTACAAAAATTTGACATTCTTTGTTCTATCTCCTTTTAATTATTTAAAATTTTATGTTATTATTTGAAAAATTAAATTAACCAATATGCCCCTTAATTTTAAAGGGAGATGACTTCTAATTGTCTTCTTCCTCTTATCTCTTCATGGCTATAGTGTACGAAGCAAATTAGTTGAATAAAATTTTCTAATTTGAATATATCGGAAAAATAAATAAAGATAAATGCAAACCTGAGGGATGAAAATGTTATGTAGCATAGATACGCCATTGCGTTCATGCATGTATCCTGCTGTTACCAGTAATTTGGTAAAACTTATATGGAATGGGTGGAAGCGTGACATTTGAATCTGCCCCCTTTTTGTATGAATTATTTGTCCTTTCCAGTTTGTCAAGACTCAAGAGAGCTCCTTCCTCCTTACATCAACTGAAAATTTATACGCTATTACGTGATGGAAAAAAAAGCTCATAGCTCGTGGCTTGATCGTGACTTATATCTGATTCGTTCGCTAACAGTTTGTTTGTTATTAGACTGAGCTTTAATGAGACAGCTCACTACTAGCTCGATTTAGAATTAATGAGTTCAAGCTAAGGCCTAACTTGCTTGCTAACTCAGTTATACATCAATTTGTGAATTTATATGAATGTGCGTGCATTATATATTGTCTAGCTCAGTACAGTTCAATTTAGCTTAGTCTAGCTCTGTTCAAAAAGTTTGTAAAATTTATTTTCTTTTTAAAACGAGATCTAGTCAGACCCTGCGAGCTAGCTCGGTCCAGCTCGTGACAATTTCAAGCTGAGATTTGAGCTCGAATCCCTAAAGTTAGCTCACTCGTGACTTAGACGTCAACTCGTTGCCACCCCTACGTGTTAAAAGTATCTTTGCTAACTGAAGATCTTGAAAATAATTCATAATGGGTTGAACTAAATGCATATTGCATAGTATGAACTATGAACATATATATATTATCTTCTTTTTTATATGAAGTCTTTTTTAAAGAAATAAGGTTTCACATCTCAAGATATCATAATTTCTCTTTATTGTATATGTTATGCTCTCTACGTGCTCTATAAATTTATTTTCTACGCTACTTATGTCTTGTAGGATAACTAAATCACGGTATCACTGGCCACTTGTGTCTCCAGTGCGGATTTGAAATAAAATCCTGATCATCATCGCGTAAGCCCAAAAGGCCTTTTTTATATTGATTTCAAAGGAAATAGGTCAAGCTTTGTTTTTCAAGGATAAAAAGTTAACGGAGAATCTTGGGCCAGTTCAAATCGGATTATGGCCCATTTTTGGGCACTTTTGGTAATTTGGTTTGGTCTGATTTCTTCCCGTTAGGACCATTAGGTGTTATGAGTAAGTTTCCATTCCTGCCTGATAACTGTCAAATTTCATTTCTCAAGATTGTTTGAGCTTGTACTATAATAGAATTGGTTGTGTAATTTGTTGGGTATAAACAAGAATAAAGAAAAGAGCGATATGCGAGACACTGAACATTGATTGTAAGAACTTGAGTGTTAGTAAGTTCATCATTTTTTTTTTGTGAACTAAACTCTAAAACTTATTAGATTGACTTCAAACGATAAATTCAAATGGTTGAAATCTTTCTACTTTATAGGTGATGCATTTACATGTTAAAATTGTAAACTTTCGAATTAATTTAATATAAAACTAATTTTAATGCATTCATTTTTTAGATTTTTTTTGACCACTTGACTTTATACAAAACTATTTTAAAATTTTAAAATTTTCACATATAGATACATTACTCATAAATTAGAAAGATTTTAATGATTTGGATTTGTTTTTTAAAGCCAATTTGATAGATTTTAGAGTTGAGTTCACAAAGGGACTTGATAAACTTAGAAACACTGCTAGTTCTACTCTTGATTTTATTACTATTGCAATTCATATCATTTTTACACTAGGAGGTTATGTATAGAATATCCTAATCTTGAAAGTTATAGAGTGCCCTAATCTTGAAAAGTTTTGCGAAGAGGAACCGTATTCTTCCATAATCTAACAAATTGACAAGAGGAGAGAAGATCCTGCTTTACCCTAATTATGAAGGTACAAAGCCTTTCTTTTTTGACTTTGCAATGTAACTCTTCCTTCCAAAAAAAAAATTTGGTCTTTGATGGTTAATTTTATAACTAATGGGAGCATTGAACCCTTGATAATACGGCTCAGTATTCTTGACCGAACGAGATAGTCATTATAGTTTATGGATAACGTGAAACCCAACCAATCTGTCTCTTTATTTGATGGTTCTTTTACATACCAAATTTAATAGGCCGCGGTCGTGATTTTCAGTACCAGTTAGCAAATTTTCTTAATGTCTTTTTGTTTATCTTTTTTTCTTCACTAGGATCCTCAATTGAGTGCATATATACTACCTCATATAATACCTGTACTAAGGTATTATGGGAAGAGTTGCATAGATAACACCAGACCATTAGCTCTTGCACTAAGGTATTATGGGATGAGTTGCATAGATAACACCAGACCATTAGCTCTTGCACTCAAAAAAAAGGGAATTGAAAAAGAGGGATCAAGTTCTTAACAAGATAGCTTGAATATAAAAAGAATGTCCAATTAAAACTTGTTAAAACTAAATTTCCACAAGCACCAGTAAGAAAATTTCTATTTAACCCTTGTTGAACAAATGAACTTCCAAATGATAACAACAGGAAATTAAACTAACTCTGCTTAGTTTCCAAACAATTTTACTAATTGTTCTGAATCTATTTCTTTTTCTCCACTGATGTAGTTGAAATGAGAGAAAGAGCAAGAGCAGAGCGTCAACATAAAAGAGCAGCGGAGGAGATTAGGGGGAGTTCTGCATCTGTTCTTGTTTTATTGAATTCAGATTTACTTAAAACATTGTATAAATTTGATTATTGTTGTTCACTTGCTAATATAAGTCCATGAAAAAAATGTACTGTATACACCTATACCTACCTGGTATTTCTGAGTTAATCTTTCTTCATTTTCCATATTTCTAGGTGGTCTGGTTAACAAAATATCTCATTTCTCTCAGACTTCTTTTATTAATTTATCTACCAAAAACAAGACTTGGTTTGAGATTGAGACATGCAAAAATTCCTGAGAAAAAGAATGAAAATAAGCGTGGATTATGTTTTTAAAACTTAAATATTTGTTGTTTTGATATTTCAATATTTTTAAACTATCAGTACCGTTCGCCTAATTGTAAAAAATCTTAATTGCAGTTAATATTTTCTGAAATCAGTTGCTATATACATTCATTGAAACTATTAGCTTTTTTGGTTGAAGTACAATGACCTATTATATTTTTCACTAAAACAAAAGAAAATTTTAACGGCAATTTAAGTTTCATGAATTATTTTAACTTTAAATTATTTTATTAGTGGAATTTCCATGTAATTTGGTTGTGATCATGAATTGTAGTTGAATGAATTTGGGTAGCTCTATTATTTCCTTATTAGCCTCATTTTGGTGTTAATCCAAATTAAGGTGATGATTATTTTTTCAGATTAATCTTTATTTTGGCCACATGATATGAAATAATTAATTACCCTTGCAGTTGCAGGTCCAGGTACAAGTACAACTTCCAATACCGGATCCTGAGCTTGGACTAGACCTCAGTGAAGCAACTGGCGCTAAAAGACTTTATTTTCTCTTCTGCTTGATGTTTCTACGAATTGATATTTGCTTTGAAATACTTCTTTGTTATATGTTTGGTATATAATATGAGGGATCAAGTTACAACAATTTTTGAGTTATAACAAGTTATCATAACTATTTTTTACATTTTCAAAGTCCAAATCGTCAATCCAAAGAAAGCTATATATTGCAATGTACCGTAGCCCATCTCTCTCTCTCTCTCTCTCTCTCTCTCTATATATATATATATAGAGAGAGAGAGAGAGAGTGTGTGACTAATATGCTTTCGGTAACACTTCGTCCGAAGTGCTACTGGTCCAAATTTTAAGTTTGAAAATCTAAAAAGTCGATCTGAACCATTAGATGTGATCTCTATATTGAAATATGCTTGGAGACCAAATTTTACATTTTTCTGAATTTTTTTTTACTATTTATTAAGCCATTTTAAAAATTACTGATCCAATGGTGGCTTAACAAAACAGTAAAATCAGAAGCCACCGTTGAATCAGTGATTTTCAAAGTGGCTTAATAAATAGTAAAAAAATTCAGAAAAATGTAAAATTTGGTCTCCAAGCACATTTCAATATAGAGATCACATCTAACAGTTCAGATCGACTTTTTGGATTTTGAAATTTGAAATTTAGACCGGTAGCACTTTGGCCAAAGTGCTACCGATTCATTTTTCGATTTTTAAAGTCCAAATGATCGATCCGAACCGTTAGATGTGTTCTCCATATTAAAATCTGCTTGGAGACCAAATTTTACATTTTTTGGAATTTTTTTACCATTTATTAAGCCACTTTGAAAATCGCTGATCCAACGGTGGCTTGTCAAACAGTAAAAATCAGAAGCTACCGTCGGATCAGCGATTTTCAAAGTGGCTTAATAAATAGTAAAAAAATTCCAAAAAATGTAAAATTTGGTCTCCAAGCACATTTTAATATGAGATGACATCTAACGATTTGGATCGATCATTTGGACTTTAAAAATAGGAAAATGAATCGGTAGCACTTTGGCCGAAGTGCTATCGGTCTAAATTTCAAATTTCAAAATCCAAAAAGTCGATCTGAACTGTTAGATGTGATCTCTATATTGACATGTGCTTGGAGACCAAATTTTACATTTTGTTGATCTAATGGTGGCTTAACAAAACAGTAAAATCAGCAGCCACCGTTAGATCAGCAATTTTCAAAGTGACTTAATAAATAGTAAAAGAAATTTTTAAAAAATGTAAAATTTGGTCTCCAAGCACATATTAATATGGAGAACAAGATAAACGGTTCGGATCGACGTTTTGGATTTTGAAATTTTAAATTTGGACCGTATGCATATCGGACCATATGCATACGAATGCACATTAGTCACTCTCTCTATTTATATATAGAGATAGGCTAATATACAATCGATTGCACCATGCCTCTCGTGAAACCAAGTGGTTTTCCGATTTTTAAAGTCCAAATGATCGATCCGAACTGTTAAATGTGTTCTCCATATTAAAATCTGCTTGGAGACCAAATTTTACATTTTTTGAAATTGTTTTACTATTTATTAAGCCACTTTGAAAATCGTTGATCCAACGGTAGCTTCTGATTTTTACTGTTTGGCAAGCCACCGTTGGATCAGTGATTTTCAAAGTGGCTTAATAAATAGTAAAACAATTCCAAAAAATGTAAAATTTGGTCTCCAAGCAGATTTTAATATGGAGAATACATCTAACGATTTGGATCGATCATTTGGACTTTAAAAATCGGAAAACCACTTGGTTGCACGGGAGGTGTGGTGCAATCGATTGTATATTAGCCTATCTCTCTCTCTCTCTCTCTCTCTCTCTATATATATATATAGTTGATACAGTTGTTCTTATGTTCAGGTTTGACTGCTTTGTAACTCCTTAGTATGTAGAACTCTTATGTCTGTAATATATAAATAATACATATATAGTTTAAAGATTCTTGGAGTTATGATACCATATGGTTTGGAATCATATACTCTTGTAAACTCTTTAATTAGGTTAATTTCTTAATGAACTCGGCAGGGTTTCCCACTAAATATGACTATGTAACTAATCTAAGAATAAGCATGCATATAAGAAAGTAGTACATGATATTAAATTAATGATCGCGCAATTTTCATTTTTTTGAAAATGCTGACAGCGGCTGTCAGTTACAAGTTACAAATGAAAAAAATAAAAATTAAAAAGATGTAAATTACAGCACCACACAGCATACAAACATACAACACTAAAAATAAAATCTTAGCAATTCTGCATCCACAGTTTTGCTTCCTGCAGCGTGCATTCCTCAATCAACTTTAAAGGTGTTTCTTTTCCTTCAAAAATCATTTTATTCCATTGCTTCCAAATAGCCCAGCAAGTCGAGATGAAGTACACCGACCACTGTTTTTTCCCCATTCCAGGGTTGGCCGCATTCAGCACAGATTTATTCCAAGTATCACAAACTGTTACCTGTGCCAACATGAGAAGAACAGATGCATTACTTGAAGAACAAATGATCACGCAATTTTTAATTTCAACTCTGCTACCAGCACAGGCGGTAACCTCTGCTTTCTGCTTTGCATCTTGCAACAGATGCTTCAAATCCAACAGGGTCGTTTCTGTGCACATAGTTCTTGATCTCAGACGGAAATCCGGCATGTCATAGTAGTTAATGACAAGCTGGATATACCTATGATAGCATCATTACAATGAAATTTCATACAATTTAAACATTGTTTGATGATGCATCAATGAACTTTAATTTCGGACTGTCAAATTTTCAATTCACTTAAGCATCAAGAGTTTGAATAAGGAGGCATATCTACTTTCAATACAAAAATTCAACAAAAGGTTAGCAGGATGGGTAGCGAAACAATGATCCATTGCGGGGAGAATTGTACTCATCAATGCGGTATTATCAGCATCACCAATATATAAATACTGTTATATGGGAACTAATTGATCTTTTCAGATTTTAATACAAACAATACTTAAGAACTGATTCGTGCAATTTTGACTTATATAAATTAAATAAATATTGTTGGTAAATAAATTAAATATTGTTGGTGCTGCTTTGAGCATGACTTATATAATTTGTACTGGTATCACTGTCCTATCAATCTTTGCTTTTCTGGCTAGGGTTATATTATACATGCATGACTTGTGCTTGTTGTGGGTTATGGACTTGGATTGGAAGTTTGTATTTTATTTTATTTTTTTCTTGGCAGAAGTGTAACACTGTCAAGGATTGTTACGGGTTGTGATTTTGCTTTAAGAATTATGTTTTAACAATGTTGCAACTGGGTTGTTTTTGTAACTTCTAATTTGAAGCATACTGGATGGTTTTAAAGGTTAAATTCAAATTCATTTCCCTTTCGAGTTATATGATTTCTGCCGGGCTTTTACCACTTAGAAGTACACCAGTCTTTCTTTCCTCTCTATAAGAGCAAAATAGTCATAGTTAAATAAAATATATGTTAAAATTCAAATTTACACCTCAGGTGTCCTTTTCTCTCTATACACTTGTGGAGCAACTAACTCTATCAAAAATTCTTCCCTCCCACAGGGCCTCAACCTCCTTTCCCTTCCAAACCCTCCATTATTTTAAATCATGCATCAATTCCACCTCTAACCAAGACCCCAATTCATGTAAAATGAATTACGCAATCTCTCTCACTCTTCTCTTAATATTTGGGGTTCCTCTATTGTCATTCTATTTCACCGTCCCGGCTCTTGGTGCCAACTCCACTTCCAATACCACTCACATCCTACTAAGTTGTGGCACATCAGAAAACAGCACAGACTATATTAACAACCTCATATGGATTGGAGACAGTAAAACAAATTACATCTCTCAAAAAACCAGTCAAACTTCAGCTATCCCATACATAAACCAATTGGTCCCGACCGTACCATACAATACTTGCCGTATCTTCACCTCAAATTATACCTACACTTTCCCTCTCTCGCCCGGCCGCTACTTTCTCCGCCTTTACTTCTATCCTACCAACTATTCGAACCACATCGCATCCGACTCGTATTTCGCTGTCACTGCCGGCCCCTACACTCTTCTCTCCAACTTCAGTGCTTGGATAGCAGTGACCGCGTTGAACTATAAATATGATTACCTTGTTCAGGAGTTCTCAATCAATGTCACCTCAACTACTCTAAATTTAACATTTGCACCATCAACGAAGCAACCAAAGGCATATGCATTTATAAATGGAATCGAGATCATGTCATCTCCTGATATTTTTAGTACTTCGACAGCATACTATGCTGATGGTTCTAATACCGTGTTTCCATATGACCCAGGTATGGCTTTTCAAACAATGTACAGGCTCAATGTAGGCGGCCAATCCTTGAACCCGTATGAAGACTCGGGCTTGTACCGCTCATGGGATGACGACAATAACTATATATTCGGTGTTGATTTTGGTGTCTCCCTTCAGGAGGACTCTAATGTGACAATTGAATATCCACCAACTATGTCACAATATATTGCACCAGTTGTAGTGTACGAGACAGCACGATCAATGAATCCGAACCCAAAACACAACTTGAATTACAATCTCACTTGGATCCTAAACGTAGATGCTGGGTTCAATTACCTCCTCAGATTCCATTTTTGCGAGATACAGTACTCAATAACCAAGGCTAACCAGCGGGTATTCTTTATTTACATTAATAACCAGACGGCACAAAGCCAATTCGATGTTATAGCATATAGTGGAGGAATCGGTATACCCATTTACAGGGATTATGTGATTATTACTACTGGGTCGGGTCAAATGGATATATTGGTTGCACTTCACCCAGATCTTTCGACAGAAACCGAGTATTTTGGTGCAATATTGAACGGTCTTGAGGTGTTTAAGATGAGCATGGCTGAAAAGAACCTTGCAGATTTGAACCCGGCACCTCCACCACAAAACATAGTGGATCCGACCCGGGCTTTTAACAACAAGCATGAAGAATCAAAAGGAAAGGTCACTGCGATTATTGCGGGTGCAGTTGGCAGTGTTTTGCTCCTCTCTTTCATTGTTTGTATTTGCTTGTTTATGTTTTACAAACAGCGGAAAAAGAAGGATAAGGTGTCTCAAGTTGGAAAGGTAAGTGGGAAAGATGTCTCATTAAAACATTTTTCTTTTAACGAGATTTTGGCAGCCACAAATAAATTCGATGAAGACTTAGTTCTCGGTGTTGGAGGGTTTGGAAAAGTTTACCGGGGAGAAATTGATAATGGATCGACCAAAGTTGCAATTAAGCGGGGCAACCTGTTATCCGGGCAAGGGGTACACGAATTTCAAACTGAGATTGAGTTGTTGTCCAAGCTTCATCATCACCACCTTGTCTCACTTATCGGTTACTGTGAGGAGAAAAATGAAATGATATTAGTATACGACTATATGGCCCATGGAACGCTCCAGGACCACCTCTATAAAACCCGAAATGCCCCACTTACATGGAAACAGAGGCTTAAAATTTGCATAGGTGCTGCCCGTGGACTGCACTACCTCCATACAGGTGAAAAACATATTGTAATTCACCGTGATGTGAAAACTACCAATATTCTTTTAGATGAAAAATGGGTTGCAAAGGTGTCAGATTTTGGATTGTCAAAAACAGGAGCCACAATGGACCACACGCATGTTAGCACAGTAGTCAAAGGGAGCATCGGGTACCTAGATCCCGAGTACTTCAGAAGGCAACAGTTGTCCAAAAAATCTGATGTGTACTCCTTCGGTGTGGTTTTGTTTGAAGTATTGTGTGCAAGGCCACCGATAATAAACAATGATGTACCGGAAGAACAGGTGAACCTGGCAGAGTGGGCCCTATTTTGTCAGAGCAAAGGTGTTCTAGAAGAGATCATAGACCCATACCTGAGAGGCAAAATTGCACAACAATGCTTAAAAAAATATGCTGAGACAGCCAAAAAGTGTTTAGCTGATCAAGGTATTGACAGGCCAACGATCGGAGATGTACTTTGGGATTTAGAATTTGCACTGCAATTGCAAATAAATGCCGAAGAAAGCAGGAGTGTTGTTGGTGGGACCTCCTTTGGAGAGGAGACACCGGTTGTCATTCTCAAAAAGAATGAGCTAGCTGATGAACCTACTTCCGAATCGACTAGCACTCCAAACACTACTATAAGCATGGGAGGGAGGAGCATTGCGAGTATAGATGTTGACAAGGCTGTTTTCTCAGAGATCATGAACCCGAAGGGACGGTGATATTCATTGTTTGCATGTTTATTTGTTTCAGAATTTAGTAAATATGTATTGGTTATCAAATAAATCTTCTCTTAATTTTAATGAACTGCATCAGCAAATGGTGGAAGATCGGTCATGATGCTCCTAGTGCTTAAGGTGGCTAGTTTTGTTTTGTTCTTTTATATTCAATCTGTTACTTCTGTTATTTCTAAGTTAGATTACGAAGAACTTGATATTTAAAGAATTAGTTTTTGGTTTAGTGAAAGTCACATATATAGTTTCTATGTAGGAGATCATGAGTTTGAAACTTAGATGGAAGGAATTTTTTGTTGTAATAACAATGATATTAAATAGTTGGAAATCTTGACATCCAACCTTTACTCAAAAAAAAAAAAAAAAAAAAAAGAACTTGATATTTAGTCTGTTGCTGATTGGTTAAGTGGTTAGTAATGATGTTGTAATCAATATGTTGCTCAATTTAAATTTTCCGTGTGCATAATCTGGATGTGTTTCTTTTGAGACTTCCTGTTTCCTCTTTTCTTTACTATATTGCAAATTGGAAGAAAAAAAGAAGTTGCACAATTATTGTACTGTGATTTTGAGCTTTTGATATTGTTTTATATAAAGTGGAAAGAAGCTCCAGATTTTTTTGGATGGTACGTACTTAGTATGGTGTCTGCTTTTAGCTCATACCTATTTGGAATGTTTCTTTGATAAATCAATTTTTGCCCAAGCCTAACTTGCATCAATTAATGCGAAACAAATATTATCTTTTCTGGTACAAAGTACAGTTGCAAACCACCTATCATTATAATTCAAAATGAAGTTTATTTGTTTATGCAAATTTGGGGGTTATAGAGAGTTGTACAGAGAAGAGAGATGAAGAATGAATTGTATTTTCTCATTACTCAATCAATCGGATTACATCAAGCATTTATAGATAATGCTTTGGATACATAGCTGTAATTAATGACTAATCCTATAACTAACTTTCGGTTACAATTCAATCCTAACTATCTAATGACTAATTAATGACTAATCCTATAACTAACTATCTGGTGGGATATTGTGCTATTGGAGCCGTGGAGGACAACTATTGAATTGTGGAAATATTGTGGAATTCATAGGTTCAACCGCATGCATTTTGAATTGTGGAAATATTGTGGAATTCATAGGTGGAGCCGTGGAGGACAACTGATTTGGGTCAAGTCGTCCCCTTTTAATTTTATTTTGCATTTGTTTGCGGTTGTTAATGGTCTATATCTGGAGGGTTCACTTCTCGTCTGTAGCCCTGGTATGAACGGTTTGAATTGGTCAAAGTGGGCCATTAAAAGACTTCCACGACAGTTACATTTAGTCTGTTGCTGATTGGTTAAGTGGTTAGTTATGAAGGGAAATAAATCTGCTGCGATCCGAATTTCATAAACCGTGTTCTGAAATTTCTGTTTTTTTCAAATCCGTTCAACTTTTTTCTTGAGGAAGAAACTGGGGCCACGCCCTCATTTTCATTAATAAAACAAGTTACATAAGGTTTGTAACAGAAAGTAAAAATCAGTAAACTATCCTACTAAAAGACATAAAATCTGTGCCTAAGAGTAAAAGGCCAGTGGTGCAAAAGAAAACAAAAATAAGTAAAAGTAAAATTCTCTCCAATTGTGTCTCGGTACCGGTATCTGTACCAGTGGCTTGTTTGGTTGTTACTCTCACTTCATGGTTACACTGCACTGTTCTTGGGTCTCCTGTACCAGTTGTGGTACTTGTTGGGGAATCATAAAAGGCCAAACAATTACGCCTTATTTAGAGATCAAATAATTACATCTCATCTAGGGGTCAAACACTTACACTTCGGAAAAAGAGAAATAGTTTCCCACCTTAACCAAATGATTGTCTTATGTCAAAAAAACTCAAAACATAAATCATAAGTGCGGAACATAATACCTTATTCCATGTCGTTTGTCATGAAATAACCAAAGTCATAGTAGAGCAAGTCATCTCCGTAAGCACGAGACAAGTCTTCAATAGCAAGAAGTCTTTATTGCATTTTGTCATCGGGTCGAGGAATAAGTCTTCCAAAACAGTAAGATGTGACCTTTGAGAAATCATCTCCATATTTCATAATATATTTCTCTTCTCTATTCTTTAATAGTGGAAGAAGAAGAGAAGACACATATAACTGTATTTTTCTTAAGAAAAAACATATATTCAATTTCTGTGTTTTTCTTGGTTACCTTCTACCTTGGGGACCAATCATTATATATAATAACATTTATAGTTATTTGCCAAATTGAAAAAGGTATAATGTGCTATGCATCAAAAACTGTGCGACTGCATCGATATCCGTGAGGACAGCACAACCCTCCATAAAGGCAGATTTCTAAGTTGCAAATTTCTAAAACAGTCCATCAATGATTTCATCTTTGCCTAAATTATTCTACACATTTATGGACCACATCCTAATGAATATATTAATTGTCTATTACCTTATTTGATCACTTTGATTGACAATCATATATGATAGTAAACAATCCATAATTAGATTACATATATGCTCAATGTTGGCATTAAATCCAACGAAGTTGGCAATAAATCGAACAATCTCCCACTTGAGAAATATGTCATGACTTTTTAATTATGCATTGTGTTTCTTATATGCGCACATTTCTTTACTGTTTTTCTTATATATTTCCAAACCAATTCGATTCATTAACTATACCAGTAAAGGACTAAAGTGACATCTGTCGCATTTATTCACAACTAAACCCTCAATAATCACATCACTAGTACAGCTGAATGACATAAATCATGATGTGAATGTGTAGCATAGAAATTACATGCAATTGTGATCTTCACATGCCTATTTCTAACTTGGTCTCCTACTTAAATCTTGAAACTAAATTTCATAAATTAATAGAATATTCAAATATAAATGAGAAACAAAATGTCGAAACTTCATAATATATATAACAATTATTACATGTCACAAATTACATATCCAAAATTACAATTAAAAATAGAACATTAAATTTCAAATAACAGACTCCCACTAAAACTGAATATTCTTGATAGAGATTACACCCATATGAGCAACATGCTCTTCAAACTTAGCCGGTGTCAATCCCTTAGTAAGAGGATATTCTAATATAGAGTATGTTCCTACATGTTTTATTTTCAATTCACCATTCTATACTCTTTCATTTACTTTACTTTAACATTGTTCCATTAACTGAATAATACTTGGGACATTTGTTGAGACTAGATTTGTCTCATTTCGCTATTGAGATTTATTTTCTAGTTTACTGTTTTGCTTGTCATACATAAGGAGAACCTTATCGATATAATTCCTTTAGGATATGATAAACTTAGAATACTTTTGGATCTTCTCCCTTAGTATTTCAATCTCTAGGCTAAATGATGCATTACTAAAAAATTTCATCTCTAAATTCTTTATCAGAAAGTTCATAGTTACTTGCAACATATTTATATCGATATTGACAAGCAATATGATATCCACATATAAAATCAGAAATAAAAACTCACTCCCATAGAACTTAAGGTATATAAAATCATTCAATAAATTTATCTCAAAACCAAATGAGATAATCTCACTATGATTTTGCAATACCATTGTTGAGACATTTTCTTTAGTTCATAGATAGATTTCTTAAATTTGCATACCATAGACTTTGCGTCTCCTGACACATAGTTTTCTAGTTGTACTATATAGATTGTTTCATTAATGTCACCATTTAGAAATGTTGTCTTAATATCCATCTACTAAAGCTCCAAATTAAAATGCGTAACCAATGCCAATATGATCTTTAAAGAGACTTCCAAAAAATAGAGTATTGATGATTCAAATAACATAACAATCAATATGTCTTCCTTTGGGCCGACAATATTGATTATATGTAAACATAATAATCATCACTATAATCTATATGTAGATAATTTTAACAATCATTCACCTTCCTTTGAACTAGTTAATGCTTGCATTCATTAAATAAAATCAAATAGAAAGTCTCTTAAATCTTTAGAGACAAGACGAGCTTTATATTTCTTAATTGACACTTCTAAATTTTCTTGAGGGCTTCCAGTATTATCTGAAATAATCTGGCCTACAACAACAACTTCCAAAACTTGGTGCAGCCCTGAGTGGCCTGCACCCGTCTTTGGATTTTCATTTTGTGTTGTTTCATCTTGTTGAGTTTGAGTTTCAATAATGATTTCATCCGTAATGGTGTTTTGAGTAAAACTGGGATCTATATCCACAAAACTCGCAATACTTGATGGAATATTTGCATATTCCTTTTCGAAATCAAGTATTTTCTCACCCCCCATAAACTCAACATCCTCCAAAAATTTTGCATTTCCTATCTCAAATACATGTTAGGATTATAAAATTTAGAACCCCTTGAGCACTCATTAATGCCTCTTCATGAACCTCTTTATTATCATAAGACACATGTGATTAGACCTGTTCCACTTTTCTTTTTCTTTCTTTCGATAAGAAGTACTTGTATCTCTAATAGTGTGACAAGTTTCTCTAAACGCAAGGTCTAAATCTATGACACTGGGAACTATTACTATGTTCTCATGTCAAAATTTGAAGGTTGTTCCATTCAATATAAAAAAATGTTGTTTAGGCCTTTAACAATGCTAACTGAAAAATCGCAAAATAAAAATCATAAAGAACAACATGAATAAAAAATATAAATTTATAAATTACATTCAAATAAAGTCCCAACTTGCTCAAAATATATGAGATGATTTTCCCTTTGTTACTATACACACAAATTTCACAACCAGGTAAGTCAGGGATCCCTAAGGATACACTTCAAATTTTGACTTGCCCAGACAGAACTTTCCTCGACATTGTTACATTCATAATATTGTAACTTATCTTAATAAATCATCACAATTTATGAGACTTAGAAAACCATCTTAAAAACAAAGTATCGGTTTTCATTAAGTCGCTACTTTTGGGTAATGAATCAATTTCTTATGATGCTTTGGAGTAATAATAAAGTACTGATAGCCTATAACATACTGAACAACATGCCTTCCTTTGGGCTGACAATGTTGACATATGTGTAAAATTTTTGGTCATCACTATACTTTATTATCACTCATTTGCACAAATAATATTTGTAACCATTACCTTCCTTTGGGCCGATAATGATTACATCCATTAATTGCACCTTAACTTTCTTTTGCAAAATGAATTTATATTAATATTGTCAAAAGAGATACCTTTGAGTACAATTAGGACTCAATTAATTCAATTCAAGATACATACAACTTTAATGCCTTTATAACAATTATAATTTATACCTTAGCCATAAAATAAAATAAAAAATATATATAATTGTGATAAACCGAAATTGTATCTATTGAAACCTAGGGTTTGTTATGTAAATTAAGCCAAGTTTTGATTAGATTAGGTTTAATTAGGTTAGAAATTTCCAAAAGTTCAAGTTACTGCCCTAGTTATGTTTGTTCTACAGGTAATCAAGCGTTTGGAGCTTAACGAAGCAAAACGGGTGAGTTAGCACGAAGATTAGAGCTTCTGCTAACATGCATTGCGGCCCGCAACCAAGCAAGCCAGAACCAAGCAAGTCAGAGCATTTTTGCACCTTTATTGCGGTCCACAAGGACCTTTACTGCGGCCCGCAAGGACTTTTATTGCGAACCGAAATGACTCTTCAGTCTTTTTTCTGCGCAGTCTGTTAACTTCCTCCATGCACTGCGGCCCGCAATGAATGTATTGCGGCCCGCAATTAGGTCGGTTCAGAGTCCGAATTTGCTATTTTTTGTTGGTTATTTCTAGGTTTTTGAGTTGGGTATAAATAGGGACCTGTAGAACAGATTGAGGACGTTTAAGAAAAAGCTAGAAGAGAGAAGAAGGAAGAAGAGATCATTGATCAATCGGTTTTATTATTTTATTTCCTTTGGAACTCTTTTATTCTTTTGATTTGATTTGTATCTTAGCTATGGCTGGCTAAGGGCTTTTCTAGAGTTGATTAGGGTTGTACTTGAAACTTTTGTTATGATTTAGTTGGTTTTATTTTATATATTCTTGTTCTTTGTTATGATCTATTCTTTATTTTAATTGATTGTGAGGACTTAATCGAAATCACATGAAACCCTAGGATTTGGAATTTGCAATTGAGAAATTGAATATTAGGTCCAGACCATAAGGAATAGAGTATTTGATAGGCTAAGTACCGAGAGGTGACGCTTGTCTTATACAGGCTTCACCTAATAGTTTAGAAAATTGTGCCAAGTACCGAGAGGTGAAAGATAGTTTTCTAGATTTATTGGGATAGTAAGAACTTAATGACTTTAGATTAGGGTAGCCAAGTACCGAGAGGTGACGTTTATTCTAATTTAAAGATGGTATTAATATAGAGATATTCCTTTGTACCTACAACACCCAACTGTGCCTTCATAACTAAAAGAGCAAATTTAATAAACCAATTAGTCATAACACTAGTAGATAGGAACCCTAAGGAACCCTAATTTCTCATACTTGTTAAAAACTCAGATTTTGCTTTAAGACTTTAGTTTAATTCAGTTTCATCGAAACCAAACCAACCTTTGAACAAACAAAAACATTTTTTACTTTTTTTTACTAAATTAAATTGTTAGGTTAGATTTGATATTCTGATTTGTCCCTGTGGAGACAATCCCTAAGTACTACTTGACAAGGTTGTACACTTGCAACCGAATTGAGTGTAAATTAGGATTTATTACTTGTGTAGTAAAAATAACATCAAATTGCATTATAATAACTGCAATTTTAATCTCAGAAATTATTCTGTAAATTTTCAGAGAATTATGTGGCCTCCACGAATTTTAGTGCGATCTACCAATCTAAAAAAGGTATTTTGTGTGTTTGCATCAAAAATTGTGCTTTTGCATCAAAATTTGTGCGGCCGAATCTGTTTTCTGAGTAGCTGTAAAACTGCATTTATTATGCTGAAATTGACTCATGATCTAAAGATATTTCATAATTTTGGAAGCACCTTAGGTAACCTTTGAAATTTAGAAATTTAATTCCAAATCTGTATGTTTTGTTTTAGGAAATTTATCAAAAATAAATTTCACCAAAAACCAAAAGAAAATCCATAATTGCCTATTAAAATTTACCAATAAAGGCTCTGCGGAATTTTACGTAGCCTTTGTGAGTCCACACAAAGATTTGTACAAAATATACCAGGACCAAATTTTGATTAAAAATTTGCGATTTCAATAGGAAATCCTCTAGCAAATTTTAACCAACTTAATAACTTAAAAAATAGACAATTATGGTAGCAAACTTTGACAAGTTTTGTCCTATCTGTTGGGTTTCGGATACCACTTTCGGGGTTTCGCGGTAATCAAAACCCGTTTAGGCTTAAGGTGCGGAATGACCGTAGAACAAAAATTTCTATGGCCAACTTAAGCTCAGGATTAAACGGGGTATGTCAGGAAACTTTTCAAGGTGGTCCACCTTCAGTATTCCTTTGGCATCAAAACCCAATTTAATCCTTTTACAGATCTACTCCATGATTGATTTCTAAAACTTTAATCTACTTACCAATTAAATAGATTAATATAACATATTTATACCTTGTTTCCAAATCACAATTGGAATGCAGACCGAGCGTGTAGAGCTACATCATGGAAGGAATCGACTCGTCTCGGAGCATCAGACGTCTGATGCCTCTATCGGTTATCCACCAGGACTAACCAGAGAGCGGTTTATTTCTTCTGCCAGAAATACCGTAAATCGCGGAATTCTGCAAAAATACTATTCACAGGGAAAAGACGAAAACTCGTAAACACGAATTTTCGGTTACTCAGTTTCATCAAATGAGCAAAACTGACATACCGCGAAATTCGATAAAACACTATTCATTGATCCCGTAAATATACTCCACAACAACCCGCAAGATTATAAGTCAACTACGTATAACTTTCTTTTCTCAACCAAAACACTATTTGGGAGAGAAATCGAGAAAGAGAGAAAATACCGATTCGATTCTGCACGAAACGATACAAGTGCATTAGTGGTTTTTCTCTCTACATGCACCCCTCTATTTATAGGCTTTTGAGGAGGTTCACAAAAGACCGAAATACCCCTCAACATATGCCTATTTACAAGATATGCCATTGAATGGATAAGGATGACATGTGGATAAGATCGATGACGTGTCATCTGGATAGGATCGATGACACGTCATGCGGATAAGCACGAATCTGAAAAGACCCGAATGCCCTCGGCCCGAGCACAAATAATATTCATATAATTATTCTGAACAATTATATATATTTTTTCTGTGATTGTTTGTTTCGGTATCGATGATGTGTCATCTGGATAGGATTGATGACATGTCATGCGGATAAGGACGAATCTGAAAAGACTCGAATGCCCTCGGCCCGAACACAAATAATATTCATATAATTATTCTGAACAATTATATATATTTTTCTTGCGGTTGTTGTTTCGGTAATTTATACAACGTGTCCGGCACATTTATAAATTAACCGGTTAACTTTTATACAACGTGTCATACACGTTTATAAATTAGCCAATGTTTTTGCTTGTTATTTTTACATAACATTTATAATTTAATTATAACACGTATAATTAATTATAACCATCTTATTATTGATCATAACCAATTTATAATCAATCACAATAAGATTCTCCGATTAACTTCTATATGGTGTGACCCAATAGGATCTGTGTTATGTTGGTAAATAGAGTTAAAACTGTTTTAACTTCTATAATCATGGGTGGCGTCTGGCAACACATCATGACCATCCAATTACACAGATGATGATGTACAGTACAATATCACGATCCAGTAAACAATTTACTTGTGTCTGTTCTTCTGTCTCATAGCTATCAGATTAGTTTCAAGGTAGATGTGTGTCATCCTTTTAAACTTAATATTTTCTTGATCTTGAGCAGATTATCAAATATGATTACTCTTGTAATCATACCGCGCGCTGATAATCTTACTCTATCAAGGGGCCCAGTGATGCTATAGCTCGTATAAAATACGAGGGACAAATAGTATTCTTGGTAGACTATCACTTCCTCAGCTAAACTATACATATGGGAATGCTACCGTTATGACTGCTTTTTACGGACAGCAGTAGATAACAATCACACATACATATTTCTCAGTGGGAACGATAAATACCTCATACTGTAGAACGTGACACTGAATGAAAACATAAATGACACGAACACAATTCTATTTAATGTTTCATTCGGGGTCTGTCAAATACCATGTTCCTAGAACATGTATCTATGTGGTTAAAATGACATCTCGTGTCAGGTGGTTTGTAAAACTTAACCATCTTTTAATCCACATACTAACCTTATAGCGGCAATTAGTGTTCCTGCTAATTACCTTGGTCAGTGACCTTTTAAGATTAAGAGTATATATCATCTATATTATGGAGTTTCACAATTTCAGTCATGAACTCAAAATGATCCATAAATGAAATAATACTCAAGGCAACAAAATGATATTAATCATCCAATTCATGAACAAAGCTTTATGATAAATTATCGTATTATTGACTTCTAGATTATTACAAACTAACACTATCCAAACTAAAATTTTCAGATCTAAAACAATCAAGAAAAATCAAACAAAAAATTGACGAATAAAAAATCATCAATAATTTCTTATTCTCTCTAGATCCTAAAAGACTTAATCCTTCGGCATAGGAAGGTTCTGATACCACTTGTTGGGAAATCATAAAAGGCCAAATAATTACGTCTTATCTAGAGATCAAACAATTACATCTCATCTAAGGGTCAAACACTTACACCCCGAGGAAGGAGAAACAATTCCCCACCTTAACCTAAGAACCGTCATATGCCAAAGAGACCCAAATCATAAATCATAAGTGCAGAACATAATACCTGATTCCATGTCGTTTTTCATGGAATAACCAAAGCCATAGTAGAGCAAGCTATCTCCATAAGCACGAAACAAGTCTTCAATGGCAAGAAGTCTTTCTCGTCTTTTATTATCGGGTCGAGGAATAAATCTTCCAAGACAGTAAGGTGTGACCCTTGAGAAATTATCTCCATATTTTCTAATATATTTCTCTTCTCTATTCTTTGATAGTGGAAGAAGAAGAGAAGACACACAGAACTATATTTTTCTTAAGAGAAAAACATATATTCAGTTTCTGTGTTTTTCTTGGTTACCTTGTACCTTGGGGACCAATCCTTATATATAATAACATTTATGGTTATCTGCCAAATTGAAAAAGGTATAATGTGATGTGCATCAAAATCGTGCTGGCACATCAAAAACTGTGCGACTGCATCGATATCCGTGCGGACAGCACAACCTTTCATTGGTGAGAGACATACTCAAAGGCGATCAAAGAGAAGGATCTCCACCGATGGCCTTCCTTCGATGGCCTCCTCTCCGACGGGTCTCCACCGATGGCCTCCTCTCCACGGCCCCCCCTCGACAGCCTCCTCTCTGACGGGTCTCCATCGATGGCCTTCTCTCCGATGACCTCACCTCGATGGCCTCCTCTCCGACGGGTCTCGCCTCCACCTCTCGCTTGATCTATCTAACACGATTGAGATAGAACCGGCGGTGACCAGATCTGACCTGATTTCTCGCGAAGATGTATTGATTTCTCGCGACTTGTATCAATGGTCTTCCCTCCGATGGCCTCCCATCGATGGCCTCCTCTCCGACGAGTCTCCGAATCTTAAACTTGCTAGTCTCGTCTCCACCTCTCGCTTGATCTATCTAACACGATTGAGATTGAACCGACAGTGACTGGATTTGACCCTGATTTCTCATTTTGTGGTGAATATTATTGTTTGTGTTGAACAAATGTTATGTGGTGAATATTATTGTTTTGTTGAATAGATGATGTATGTATGTTTAGATTCAGAAATTTTACATTATACATGGAATTGATTTATAGTTTAGATTTAGAAATTTTACAGTATTGATTGTTGAGTAAAGCTAAGGTGTGATGTGCTCACCAAGAGGGTTTGGTGAGTACAACTCTAAAAGTATATCGAATTAACTTCAAATACTAAATCTAAACCGTTGAAATCCATATACTTCATGAGTGATGCATATACATATAAAATTTTAAAAGTTTCAAATTTATTTGCTACAAGGTCAAGCGCTCAAAGGAATGGTAAAAATTGAATATATAAAACAACTTATAAATTAACTTATAGAAAGTTCATTTCTTTGACTGCTTGACCTTGTAGCAAATAAACTCAAAACTTTCAAAATTTTGCATGTACGTGCATCACTCGTAAAATACATGGATTTCAACGGTTTGGATTTGGAGTTTGAAGTCCATCCAACATACTTTTGGAGTTATGCTCACCAACCCCTCTTGGTGAGCACATCACACCCTAGCTTTGCTATTGATTGTTTGTAGGTTGTATGTTTTGTTTTTTGAAATTTTGTATTTTTTACATTTTATTTATCATCTTCATATGCTTATTTTACATTATTGAAATTTTATAATTTTTTCGTTTTGTTTTTATAGTTTAAATTCACAATTTTACAATATTAAAAATTTATATTTTAAAATTGTATTTTAATCGTTTTCATCTGCTAATTTTACATTGCTGTAAATTTATAGTTTTTACTTTTTATTTTCACAGTTTACGTTTATAATTTTACAGTATTAAAAATTGATATTTTTTAAATTTTATTTAATCCGCTAATTTTATAATTTTGTAATTTTATAGTTTTTACCTTTTGATTTCACAGTTTAATCGGATAATTTTACAGTATTGAAAATTAATTTTTTTAACATTATAATTTATCGTTTTCATTTGTGAATTTTGCATGTCTGTAATTTTATAGTTTGTATATTTTATTTTTATAGGTAAAGTGGTCAATTTTACAGTATTCAATATTTTGATGATTTATTTATGTGTTCATTAACTGCCAATAACTTCTTATAACTGTAATTTCCGAAAGTACAGTTTGAAAGCACATTTTTTTTGTCTTGTTGTGCAAGTTGCAATCTGTTTTTAACTATCATGGGACCACTTCAAATTGTTGCTGGATGTTTTGTTTTCAGCTGATATATTTTATGTGATATATCGTATAATTATACAGTATGTAGAAGTAGTTTTACGATATTCACGCAAGTAAAAGTTGTGAACAAATGGTGAACAAAAATCTGTAGACAATTAAACGCTTCCATTTCTTTTTATTCTATATCTTATCTCTAATGCTTTCTAAACTGTAATTCCTACAGTTTTCAACGCTCCTTATATCTTGTAGGATTTAATTTATTTTTGTCCAACTAAATCACGGGATCACCATGATTTGCAGTGATCAAACCAGCCTCCAATGTGGATTTGAAATAAAAGCCCTGATCACCACAAAATGTATTTGCTTGTGGGCTTCTATTGGGCTTATGTTAATTTCAAAAGTAAATAGGCCGACCTTTGTTTCTGAGGTAGCGAATTAGGTAAATGGTCAATTTTGGGCCAGTTCGAATTTGATTTCGGGCTTTTAAGCAATTCAGGTAAATTTTTTATTGTGCAAATTTTTGTCAAGTTTCATTTATCAGTTTGGTTTGAGCTTGGGACGTAAATGACTCTGTATTCTGATATGTTGTGTAAAAGCAAGAACACAGAAAAAGACTAGTTGCCTACGGGCGATGAATCACCCAAAAATAAAAAATAAAAAAAAATAATAATAGTGAGGAATCCACCGACTTTTTAATAAAGCCAAATCACACTGCATGAAAGTATCTGAATTGTGAGATACTGGATATTGATTTTAGAAATCAGGGCGGTTTGATATTTGATCAGAGCTGTTTAATTTGCATTAACTCGAGGGTACGATTTTAATATCTGTACGGATTAAGTGTGCATAAATTTTAATGAAACCATTGACCAATTGAGGATTATTTGCATAAATTTTAACTCATTGATACCATACATATGCATGCAACAAACCATTGACCAATTGAGGACTATTTGCCTTATTTCTTCTAGTTGTGTTTCTTCTTCAGCCTCATTGCACAAGTTTCTATCTTGATTACATGCATTTTTTTTTTTAAAGAAGTCATAATTTTACAAATACAAAATTATTATTTTATACACCTTACTGTTGTATTCATACGCATACCCTGTACTGAACCTTTTGATTAATTGGAAATGCGCTTGTTGCTCTCCCAAAAATTGCACAGCTTAGCTTGTATGCTTTTATGCTTGTTGTTTACAACTAGATTTGTATGATTGTGTTTGCAACTTAAATAGCAACTTAATATAGAGATGATGTCAACCTTCAAAAAAATATATAGAGATGTTGTATGGTTGTTTTATGCTTGTTGTTTGCAAGCTTTATGCAATAGCAATTACTGGTGATCTTTTTGCACTAATTAAAGAATTGTTTATGCTTATTACATTATTTTTTTCTTTTTCTTTTTTTAGATAAATGGATGCTTTCACTACAGCAGAACGGTTTTTCTGCGACCGGTATTAGCGACCGGTGCTGATGCCGGTTGCAGATAGTCGATTTTTCCCAAAAAAAAAGAAAAACAAAAAACTTAAAGCGACCAGGATTTTCTGTGACCGATATCAGTGGCCGATGCTGACATCGGTCGCTGAAAAAAAGGCGCCAGCGCGACCTTCTCCACCAAATCGCCAAAACCCTTCTCCACCCAAACCCTTCTTCTCCACCAAATCGCCCAAACCTTCTTGCCAATACGAAATCGATCGCCAAAACTCCAAACCTCTCTCTTCTTGAAAATCAATTCTGCCTCCGGTGCTGATCGGTTCTGTCTCCTCCAACGACTCTCCCTCATCCGGACTCAGCCGCTTCCTCTCGCGATATCCTCTCGCTGTCCAGGTTAGATTTTCTCTCAATCGAGCTAGCTATTCTCTGCTCTCCGCTTTTCTCGTGGTTAAGTTGTCTTTTCAATTTGTGTTTTTTTCAATTTGTTGTTAGAGGGAAGAATCGAAGGCTGTGCAAAGACAAACGAGGCGGCCGGTGAACCAGCATAGGGAAGGATAGAAGGCTCTGATTAGGTAAATTGATTGCTCAAAAAAAAAAAAAATTTGGGTTATCACGGCATGATTTTCGATCTGTACAGGGAAGGGGTGAAACTGAGACAGCTTGGTGATTTTCGAGTGTGTACTGGTATAACATAGGTGATTTTCAGAGATTTTGGACTAATGGTCGGTTTGGACGTGTGATTTGTAGTGCTTAACTACATCACTGTTTCTTGGTTTCTAATGATGTTTGATCTGTGTCAATGTTTGAATTTGATGGAAGGAAACCGAGTCTGGTAATTTTGTTTTGTTGCATTTGGTTATTACTTATTAGTCTTAATCCCTGTTTGAAAAACATTTGTTCATGTAAGTAACTTCTTACATCTATGGTTATTACTTATTATTTTAATTATTGAGTATGCTAGTGTTAAATAGAACAATGCCAAATAGGATAATTTAATTTATTGTACCAGCACAATGCCATGTGTGTGTCAACTATCTTTATTCTCTTCACTTGAGAAATGTCATGTGTGTGTACATGATGCTACTAATTAACTTGTTAAGTGTTTCTCTGAAATAAGTTTTTCTCTTTTTGTATTCTCTTGTTTCTTATATTAAAAATCATATGTTAAAAACAAATTCTTTTTGAGATACCATAGCATTTATGATTTAATTTCTTTATGAGTTTTGAGAAATCAAGTTGAGGCATGTTTTTTGGTTTTACTGGTTTTTGATCTGTACAAGTCTTGAATCTGTCCAAAATGGTAATTAGATGCACATTCCTGTTTCTTATTTTGTCAAAAACTCGAAAGTTAGCAGGCTTGCATACCCCTAATGTAGGCTGAGCTATGTACAGATTATTCCTAAAACCAAATAGGTTTTTTTGGGGTTCAATATTTGCATTTACAATTAAATTGTGCTACAGTACTGTCTTGGTGCCAAAGCATTCAATTTTTATATGCAAATTAGAACTATCCTTTGATGTTGTTGTGAAATAAAGGTAAATTGATAAAAAAAATATTTATGGTGAAGGATTTGTATAAACAGGTAAATGTGACAATTACAGTCTTTCCCCTGACGAATTATGTTTGATTGGGCATTGTAATTTACAAGACTAGTTATATCTGGTACAAAATGTAAGCGTAGGTTTAGAATCAGATCAAAAAGTAAAAAGAAAAAAAGAACGTAAATTGTAATTTTCAATTCGCTTGAGTGAAACTATTGATTTTTATTATTTCATCTCTAGATATGGCACCGAGTAGAAAAGGAAAGGAAAAGGCACCAACGGAAAACGAAGGAGAGTCTAGTGAGAGAAATGTTCACGGTCAAAATGCATACAAAGCGCCGCCTTCAGATCCGAGTTTGCGACCAGTGCTTCGGTTGGCGGGTTTCAAGTAATATTCAATTTTTTTGTATGTTGTAATTATGCTTTAATCGTAGTGATTGTAATAATTATTTCTATTTGTAGGACTTTTGATGCAGGGTACTCGGAGAAGACGAAGGATGTTGCAAAAATTATTTCACAGGAAATATGAAATAATTATCCTGGCCCGTAATACATATACAATGATTTCCCCCAGGATACTAAGGATATTATCGAGGCAGAGTTTTTGGTAACTAAAATTTTCTGAAACAAAAGCTCTAATAATTACTTATTTCTTTTTTTTTTTCAAAGCTAACAGATGATATTAATTATCCACTATGCATTGCAGAAGCACTATCAGTTTGCACCTGATGTAGATGAGCGTGAGGCATGGTCTACATTTAGAAAGATAGTTAATGCACGGCTGAAGGATATGCTAAATAAGTGCAAGGGGGCAGCAATCAAGCAGTATGGAGATTCAATGGTTGAGTGGAAGGAGCGTGGAGCTGCTCCTCGCCCCTACTGTGAATGGATCACGCCAGCGTATTGGCCCGGACTCGTCGATCATTGGTGCAGTGATGATTTTACCAGTCGGAGCAAGCGAAATGCAGAAAATAGGGCCAATGCCGAAGGTTCAGGGGCCACGACAGGCTCTGTGAACATGCTTGTTCACAAACAGCGCTTTGTAAGTTGTTTTTCATTAAATTAATTTATTTTCATTCGAATTGAATCTAATCGAACTAACCTTGATAATCTTTTTTTAAATGAATGATTTGTCAAATTCTTAACAGGAGCAAACACAAGGGCGCGAACCCAGATGGTCGAATGAGTTGTTCTAGCCTACCCATATGAGAAAGAAAACAGGAGAATACATTAATGTTAAGGCTAAAAACGCACAAGTAATAATACTTTTAAATCATTTAGATTACACAATTGGTTCCAGTTGTACATAACATTATTTTTATATTTTACAAAATTTGCAGCTAAAATATAAGAAAGCTATGACGGAGAAGTATGGAGCGGATAGAGGCACATGGCCCGCATACGACGCCGATCTCTGGTACTCTACGGGCATTGATGATCAAACTGTCTGTTGTTCGTACAATAATCTTTTACGTCTATTTGACTAATTTGCAAAAACATACAATTATTGAATTTTACGATTTCTTCTATTTTGAGAATATGTAGGTCCAAGAAGAGTAAGAACTGCAGTATAATATGCTTGGACTGAAGAAATCACGAAGACTTTTATCAAGAATACAAATTGTAAAATCAGAAACTTGGTAAAGTATGTGTGGGATTGATTAAAATGGGATAAAACGTTGTGAACGCTTTCAAAACGTTGTAACGTTTTTACATTGGTCTGAAACAATAAACTGATCAAAAGAAGAAACATTGTTACAGCGTTATAACGTTATACAAACGTTGTAACGTTTAACAGCTACAGAACTACTAAATCACAGCTGTATTGTACCAACATGAAACGTTGTAACGTTTATAAATCGTTGTAACGTTTCAAGTAGATTTAAACTTCAAATTACTTCTATTTTGATCAAGCTTTTACAGGTTAAAACGTCATAACGTTTTGCAAACGTTATAACATTTTGCTAAGCTGTCAGAAAATTTAAAACCCTAAAATCGCATTTGAATTAAAACGTTGTAACGTTTTATGTCAATTAGCTCATTTTTGAGCTGACACTATAAATAGAGTAATGGGATCTCTTCCCAAACAATCTCAGCCGACCCTAATCATTTTAAAAGCGATTTTCTGAGAGCTTAGCCTACTCCATTGTTGTGAGAGCTTAAAACTTCAAAATCCCTCAAGCAACCTCAAACCTACTTCACTAATCTTGATCTAGATTAGGTTAGAGTAATCTATTGAGTGTTTCTCTTGTGTTCTAGACAATTGAGACCTTGTTCTCATCTCTTTGAGTTGGCCGTTTGACTTCCCGCTTGGTGTGTAAGGGCTCAACGGTTCACAAGTTGTAATCCTTTCGTATTGGGTAATAGAAAGGCGCACCACTGAAGGTTGCGAAGCCCCGGAGACGTAGGCCTTTGTTTTGCCGAACTCCGTTAATATCCTGCATGTCAAATTTCTCTAAACTCATCTATTTAATTTCAATTGCAATTTAATTTCAGTTTTTGAGCAATTAGAGGTGCCCCTAAGTGTAACAATGTCCACGGCGACAACTATGGTCTCGGTGCTCTAGGTAAAATAAACATTCTTTGAAATTTTAAATTTATTTTAGTTTTGTCATTTCATACTAATTGTCTTACTTTTAATGTTCCAGGCAAGACGAGAGACATGTTTCGCTCCAGTGGGTCTAGCGGTTCTCAATCACATTCTTCACAATCATATTCCTCTATACCGCGAGGTCAGCGTCTCACAGAAGAAGATATCGACAGGATATCTTCTCGGGTACTTCGTCAGATGGAGGCTCAGATCGAGGCTCGGGTGGATGCTCGGTTGGAGGCTCGGTTCAGAGCTACTCAGGTATGAAATTCGATAAGTATGTTTTAATTGTGAACCGTAAACCCTAAATCCTAATTATGTAAACTACTTTCTTACAACCTCATAGGCTGGAGGTTCAGGTTCGCAACCAGGAGGTTCGGGCTCGCACCAGGCCTCGCCGCCCGCTCCTCAGGATGACGAGGAGCATTGGTCGGATGTTGGCGGTGATGGTATTGCTTAGGTCTTTTTATATATTTATACCTTGTCAGATGATATTGTTTATGTTATTGGCACAGTTATGTACTCGATATTTGTGTTTATGGTACTGATGGTACTCTTTGGCATTTAGACTTACTATTTATGTTTGATGAGATGATATACTACTTTTTAATTTTTTATGTTTATATTTGTTTGTATGCTTATGTTGTATGTTGAGTGTGTATCGATATTTATTTTTGCTTGTATGTTGTATGTTGGTACGTATGGTACCAATTATTAAATGGTGCAAATGTAAATAATAACAAAAAGTCTAAAAACCTGATAAATGGGTATCAGCGACAGGTTTTAGTTATCAGCGATCAGAAATTTTTGTCTCTGTTAAAACAGTATCAGCAACCGGGATAGAGCTTCAGCGACTAAAAATATTGGTCTCTGCTAACTCACTCATCAGCGACCAAAATAGACTATCAGCGACCGTTATTTGTGGTCTTTGATAACGTTACATGACGTTAGTAAAAAAACAACAGCGACCAAAACCCTTTGGTCGTAGAAACATTATTAGTGACCGGCTGACGTCATTCAACGACCGGTGACGTCATCGAAAGAGTATCTGCGGCGAGGCTTTCAGTGACCATTTTTTACTTTCTGAGACCGGAATCACTTTCAGCGACCGGCATAATAACTTTCTGCGACTAGTTTTTCGGTCGCAGAAACCTGACTCTGCTGTAGTGTTTAGAGGTAGCTGAAATGACTGGTTTGGAAGGAGATTTAATAGATTCTTTGGAATCTGTTTACTTGAAGCAAATGAGTGTGGAGTCCGAGAAGTGTGTAACCTTACGAAATCTGTTGTACCTTTAGAAAATGGAAATGTGGAACCTTATGTAGGGTTGGAATTCTTCAATAAAAAGATGGCTTAAATTTTTTTTACAACACTAGTTGTACGAATACCTTCTACAAGAATGTGCAAGGGGTAGTAACTTCAGTTAGAATGGTTGTTCAAAAGAAGGGTTTGCTCAAGGAAAGAAGAAGCAAATGGAACAACCATTAATTGGAAACGATTGGTACTGATACAATTGTGAAAACACATGAAAAGCAAACATCGATAAAGAGATGCGGTTGCAAGGTTTCGTATATCATGAGGTTGCAGGAGGATAGGAAAATGAAATGGAGGGTATGTAGAGACAACAATGCATATGAATGTTTTCAGAGAAGGAAAGAAGCTTTCTTCTTCCTTCATTTTGATCATGATTCTAAGTTCTAACAATTCAGGGACAATAAAAAAATGAAGACTACAAGAGTAAGGGAGGCAATCTTCTCTTTCCAATGAGATTCATTCTGCATGAGATATATCATCCGTCATGCTTCCCTCTTTGTTTATTTTTTCAGTTTGGTTCTTAAGTCGTCATTAATATTAACTGTGCTTGTTGGACGAGCTCGTCAGATGGGCTGGTGGGTATTTTGCTCGTCGGAGAAGCATTACTCTTCAATTGGAAGAGAAGAGGATTGAGTGAGTCTCAAGTTGGAGCCTAACTGGAAGGTCCAATTGTTCATTAATAGTTTTGTTAGAAATCTTGAATTAAATGAAACTGGTGGGTATTTTCAACAGCTTTGTATAAGAAAGAAGACTGTTTTGTGCTTCAGACGAGAGGCGAGAGACAGAAAATGAAAGAGTAGACATTTTGCTATTTTAATATGACTTTTTTTTTCATAAAGATATTGATTTTATTTTTACAGATTCAGGGTGCTGAAATTTAAATTAAGTTAATTTTAAATAGCTGTAATTAATTTCAATCTAATTTAAAGGACGCAAATGCTCTAACTTCACCGTACCGAAAAGAAAATAAAAGAAAAAAAAACATTGAAACTATTCTAATTAATGTCATATATGTCAATATTCCATCACAACGACGATGACAACAACAACAATAATAACATTCGTTGCTACATAATATCAGCTGAAAAGCCAATGCCATTACTACATAATATCAGCTGAAAACGCCAAACAAAAAGCAAAGATTTAATACAAGCACTTAATAAAAATAAAAATGTGCATATTGATATTCCAGCAACAACTAAATACGGGAGATTTAGAATTGAAAACTACGAACTGGAAACCTTTACCCTCCTAGGGAATGCTCTTCGAAAAAAACCAATTCCTTTGGGCTCTCCATCAAAGCTTTAAGAGAGCTTGGTATAGGCGGTGGGCTAACTTCCAAAACACCCTCCAAAATTTGCACCACTTGAGTCATGGTGGGACGGTGGTCCTCTTCATTTTGAATGCACCAGCAAGCAACTCTATACACTCTCTCAACCTCTTTTAAATTGGCATCTCCATTCAAAATGGGATCCAATATTGTGAGCATATTTCCTTTGTTTAATTCTGTAGCTGCCAGCAGAGGGAAGTAATCAACATTTTCTCCTTCTAGTTGTTCGGAATTTCTTCTTCCTGATATAAGTTCAAAAAGAACCATGCCATAGCTGTAAACATCTGCTTTTGAACTAATTGGCACTCCATATATCCATTCTGGAGCTAGATATCCAATTGTCCCTCTTAGAGTGGTCAAAACCCTGCTAAATTCTCTCCCAATAAGTTTCGCCATGCCAAAATCGGCTATCTTTGGAACATAAAGTTCATCCAGTAAGATATTCTCAGGCTTAACATCACAATGAATAATGCAATCTCTACAACTCTCATGGAGGCATGCCAATCCCCGTGCTGCTCCGAGCGCAATTTGGTACCGTCTATTCCAATTTAAAATAGTAGATTTTCCTCGGAATAGTAGTTTATCTAATGATCCGTTTTCCATGTAATCATAAACCAGTAGCCTTTTGTCCCCCTCACAACAGAACCCCCTCAACCGAACCAGATTTACATGTTGAATAATGCCAATTGTGCTTACTTCATTTCGGAATTGTTTTTCCCCTAATTGGAGAATCCCATCTAGCCTTTTCACTGCAACAAAAAAGGAATTTGGTAATGTTCCCTTAAACACTGAACCAAAACTACCCCCACCAAGCCTTTCTGAAAATTTATTTGTAATTCTCTGCAGATCACCATATCTAAATGCAACCAAGCTACTTTCTGATCCACTGGTGGCTAAAACAAACCTTCTCCTTTGGTACCTCGAGACCAAATAAAAAATAATAATTGCACAAGCTAAAAGACCCAAGAGAGATCCAAATATAACCCAAATTATCTCCTTTTTCATGTGGTTGGGCTTCTGGAACTAAAATGCTGACAAACGAAGAAATAGTGTGTCTCCTATCGACCCATCTGTCTCTTGATGAATATTAAGAAAACTACCGTACCAAATCGAGCAATTGTTACTATTATATGCATATGCATTACAAGAACAATGTTGTAGACATTCTCTTTCACAGTCTTTTACATTAACATTGTTTAACATATGTGGCTTATCTGGTAGGCTTACACCTGATATTTCAAAAAACCGATCGTTTTCCTGATTTGGTGATGAACCATTTGTCAAGTCACATTGTAGGGGAAAGTTCCTTTGGCAACCTTCACTTAGATCCCCAAGGTCCCAATCTATGGAACTTACTTCTTTAAAACCTTTCACACAACTGCAATACGGTAAGCTTTTTGCATCACAATTCCCAAAGGGACCGCATAGAGCATAGACATCACATTGTTCATGTGGTTGACTCCATAAAAACACCCATTGTTGTGACTCCTTCAGCCATTTCATATGCTTTAGTTGCCCCCATATATCTAGCACAAACATATTGGCATGGGTATAATTGCTTCCATCCTTCACTGAGTATGTGAAATAGGTTTCGTTTTCATTTGTGACATACTCAAAGTTGAATATTCTGTAATATCCATACATTTCTGGTATGTTACTAAATATTTTACCATTCCACTCTCCAGTTGTCAAGTAATGTTTCGATCTGTTCCAGGAAAGGAAAAATTGATTAGATCCATTTGGGTCTATCTCAAATGAGAAGATCCCTTCTGCCGGGTCATCATGACTCTTCCATGAAACCAACCTCTGTTGGCCCAATGCTTTGCTTCTCCCAAGTTTAGCACCAGGTAACCATGTATTGGTCGGGTGATCCATGCTTTGCCATAAGTATGAGGCAGTTTGATTGGAATTATAAATTAACACAAGGTTCCCAGTATCTAACAATTTACAAATTGTGAAGTTTGAGCTTAGAGAGGTCACATTTGTAGACCAAATATGGGTTTTGTTTTGATCAAAAAGAGCCATATTTCCGCTGGGTAAAATTCTTAGCTCACTAGTGTTTGGGTCTGAGATTGGTGCATTTCTGTCTGCAATCCAAACAGGAGTTAACTGGGACACATTCTTGTACCGAATACCAAGGTAGTAATTTAGAGACATTGATTTGTTACCTAACTGAAAGAAACCGAGCTCAAAATTTCCACCTTGAGAGCTTATAATCTTGTTTCCTGAGAGAGAATTGTCGATGGAGATGTGATCAGAAGCAAACAAGATAGGTGTGCTAAGACAGAGGAAGAAGAGAAAGGGGAGAAAGCTATCAGGTTTTGGAGAAGCCATGGCTAATGAAAGAAAAATGATAAAATTTTAACTTCTGAGGGGTACACTCAACTTTTTGTAGGAGGAAACTAAATTGACAGTAATAATAAGTGAAATACAGGCATTTGTTGAATATTTGTTTTTGTACTTTATTGTGATTAATAGAAACTGGTTGGTCTCTGTCATAATTTTATCAATCTGACATTCCTTCTCTGTTGCCTATAGCAATTTTTTTTTGCTTTTTGACTCTTTCTTATACGTTAAGTTGGAATTCCATAGAGAAAGACATTTTTTCTCATCATATTGATTGGTTTGTTTATTTTTATAAGTCGTTAGAAATTAGGTTGTCACTATTAGGGTCAGACATAGAGACATTGATCGAGTCTCTTCATTTAAATCCACCAATTCTTTGAATAGGACAAAAAAATGCTTTGAGTAATCAGCGATTGTAACAAAAATCTCAAGTTCAGAGTTTACAACAATTGTCGTTGTGGCTCAGATTAATGTAGCCTTTTATTATTTTTAAACGACTAAACATCGATCTCAGCCTTCTGATGTACTTGTGCTCTTTCGAAAGAAGGATTCATGTGGGTTTAAAAAAGGCAAGCAAGTAGCATTTGCAACGTGTGTCCACTGTTGTACAGAATGGTATGCACTCGTCAGACAGATTGATGGAGCACCATTAAGCGATTAATCAGTATTCGAGCGATTAATCAGAATTTAACGGATAATTTTGTGTTTTTATTAAAGTTATTTGCATATACTTATAATTATTAAAAATAATTAATTTAATTCATCAAACTTATCAAATAAACTTTAACTTTGTTTTATTATTAATAATAAGTTTTATGAAATTGTCATTTAGAAAAACTCAAATCAGACAAGACAAAGGATAATACATATAACAGATAAATGCAAAATAAAATGACTAACTAATTAGCCATATAAACAAAAACAAACAATTAATTTGTAATGGTTGTTTGCCGCCAATGACTAATCAGCTCATTAGTCTGACTAAATGACTATTTTTTACAACACTGCGCTTGTACGTGTTAAATTATTGGATTTCGAGATGTGAAAATTGTTGGGGATGCATTTCCGAGGCTATTAGATCATCATTTTTGAATGATTTAGATTAATGCAAGGTGCATCCAATGATCAAAAAGTAAAAGCAGGTCATATAGGCATTGAAACATGCTTGAGGTAAAGATCGATGCAGGTAGCCCGCAGGGACAGCTGGCAAGTGCGTTTATAGTGTGCCAGTCCCAGTTTTATCATTTTGCATGTTTTATATGTTTTCTGCAATTGTAGTATGACTTATTTTTTAATTTCTTATACAAATGAGCAATGACTTGGTGAATTTTTTCCTCGTCCAGCTCTTGCTATATTTTGACTTGGAGCTCACGAATTTTCTTGTCAGAAATTCAGATGGAGTTTTGCTCTTTTTGAGTCTTCTTTTATGTGCTTTGAGAAGAGACAGAAGTAACAGCAGCGGTTTTTTTATGTGATATATAAATCGATCTATTGTTCCTCTGAAAGACAAATCATAACTGATGAAATGGGCAGAAAGCTGGGTCTTAATGTTTTCATTGATAGCCTCTGTCAGTATTGGGAGGGGTCTGTAAACTAATCTAAGATATTAAAAATTGAACTATTTGAACTAAATGCATTTATCTCAGAGATGAAAATTTGTCAGGTGTCTAGTTTGTGCAATAGTTCGTTGATATTACGATGCAAATTCTAATTTATTTCTACATTACCCCCTTCCATTGTAAGTTATCATGTTATATGCTAAAATTTTATAATTGTTGCATTTCTATTATGAAAACATTAAGACCCGAGTGCTTTACATATTGATATAAAATTTAATAATTACAATTTTATGCCCATCCTTAGTACTGTCTTAAACCTTGATTAGGCTAAAACCTAAAAACTGACTTAAACCAAGTCATTTAATTTTTTATTCATCCAAGTGCCAAATTTACATCTAAGTGCATATTCAAATATAATCGATCTTATTCAAAGTAATTCAGTTTAGAAGGGGACAGAAGAGAAGAATTCTAATACATTTACTTGCTCCAATAGTTAATAGAAAGGAAGGAAGGTTACGGTGTAACTTTTGATTTTCACTTGTATTTGATCAAACTATGACTATTTTACCCTCATAACAATCTATGCATTATGGTTTCATGTAATTCCACTGTATATAAACTTTATTTACCAGTGTATTCAAAATTCTTTGACTATCCTCTAAATATTCCTCATTCATTTACCCTTATATTTCATTTATAGTGACAGAAGCCGTGTAATGCTTACATTAATTGAAAATGTTATCTTTGATGTAGTCCTAAGTATGCAATTGAAACCCCACATCTTCACCTATCAGTATACTGGTAAATAAAAAAAAATTCTGGTAAAATCATGCTTTTAACTAGTTAGATTGCATCTGATACAAATTATGCCCTTATACAGATTAAGCAAGCAAAGGTATTGCACGGAAGGTACTGGTACAATCCCATTTACTAGCTAATTGGGCAAGGAGAAACAACACTACCTTTCAGAGCTTACCAAGCAGCCAATTCAGGGAAGATTTGAAGATACAAGGGACACTGGAATCAACAATGTTTCAACGAATCTAAACTTGAAGCCAAGCACAGCTAGTCAGTTTTTAGGAGTAGGATAATTCAGTTCATGTTTACAGAACTTTTTTTATTTTTCTCAATGACATTCAAGTACAGTTGTTTTTCCTCTAATGTAGAGTAGACGCCTCATAAAGGCTTTCAGTTTATGTAGTTTTAGAATAGGTTTCTTTCTGGTAATTTTTATAACCTTTATTTGATGTAACACCTTTCATTTGAATGCAAGCCTAAGGGCATTTCACCTCAAAAAAAAAAAAGACAGCTCCTGTCAAATCTTTTCAAAAAAAAAGTAGTATTGTTTTAGTAATTGAAATGACATTAATTAATTCAAGGATTTGATAGTTAAGTACTGGTATTGAAATGAAAATAAATGATTTATTTAAAATGTAGGATTATGGAAAGAGAAAATATTTTTTGAACTATTTTTATTGCAATGGTAGGACTTCGCTTTCAAACAATTTCTAAAATTACAATCTTAAATGATGATTAATTTTTTTTTTATTGGAAGCTATAAATTTATAATGGTGATTATGGTGAAAATATGTGTTAGTTGAACAATAAATAAGAAAGTTAAGTTAGGTGCAAAGAATATATATATAAATTAATAACTTTATTCATTCCCTTCATTACTATTCTAAATGTTCAATGCAAACAATATTTTCATTATTTCAAGTAGTACCACATCAACATTATTCTCATACTCTTCCAAACCCCACTGTTCTCATATACTAATCTTAAATAGTAGCTATTCCAGCTATTCTAGCTCACATCCAAACATACCCCAATTGATGAAACGGGTAGAAAGCCAGAATTCCTTTTAATTGTTTGAGCAAGTTCAGTACAAGTTCTCGATCTGGTCCAAAATGCATTAACCTTGATAATCATTAATCAATCAAGCAGAGAAAAGGTATCCAAGGTGGATTAATTTCTTTGGAGTTGTTCGGCAATAAGAGATTAAGCCTCCTTAAGACTTAATTCACTTTTTTTAACTTATTTAGTCACTTAATCTTACTGAACACTCATTCTTTAGCGTGGATTAAAATCACCTCCTCTAACCCTCTTTTGCTCGAAACTTAAGACACTTCTACCCCTTCCGTTAGCTTCCTTAGCTTTTATCCATAGATTAAAACAACTGAACATCAGGTCATTGGCGCTCATTAAGCTCTTAATCCTCAACTCTTAATCCCTTGTTATCGAATGGTCCCTTTGTACTTAAGGTGACTAGGTTTTTTTTTTTTTTTTCAATCAGTTACTTCTGTTATTTCTAAGTTAGATTACTTAAAACTTGATATTTAGTCTGTTGCCGATTGGTTAAGTGGTTAATTAGTAATGAAGTTGGAATGAACATGTTGCTCCTCAATTTAAATTTTCCTTGTGCATCATCTGGATGTTTCCTTGTTTCCTCTTTTCTTTATTATATTGCAAATTGGAAAAAAAAAGTTGCACAATTAATGTAGTGTTATTTTGAGTTTTTTATTCTGTTTTAAATTATATTTTTCTATTTGCTTGCGACTGTTATGGCTTCGTCTATAGTGGTAGACTGGTAGAAGATATAATCAGGTGATAAAATCTTTCAATAGTTAATGGTCTATAATATCTTGAGGGTTCTACTTCTCGTCTCCAGCGTCAAGCGGTGGGACCCAGTGACTAGGAACGGTTTGAATTGGTCAAAGGTGGGCCATTAGAAGACTTAAACGACAGTTACATTTTGACAAGACAGTCAACGGTTAACGGCAAGTACCACTTAGTTCACCACTATATATCATTCTGTTATTTGATAATACGAAGGCAAAATTATTCTGTTATTTGATAATACGAAGGCAAAATTATGAGGAGAGTTCAAATGTCTTTATTTTTTATTTTCATTATGTTTTTATTTTTTAAAATTTTAATAACTTAAAATTTAAATCTTAAAATTCAAAATAAAATCATTGAATATGAATTATATCATTTTTTCTATGCACGTGTAAAAAATTATGACATTTCAATTTTGTTTTGATTGTCATCTTGAACTTATAAAAATGTATACTAATGTGGATAATTTCTTGACGTTAATTTTTCAACTTATTGATTCACATAAAAGCAAAATAAAAATGTGATAATTATTATGGGTATATAGAGAAAATAACATAGATCGCATCTAACGGTTTTATTTTGATGTTTAAGTTTTAAACTTTGAGTTATTTAAGTTTTTAAAAATGAAGGCGTGATAAAGATACAAAAAATGGAGGCATTTGAACCCTCCTCATAAATTATTGTGCAACCTTATTGAAACTAAATAATTAATTTATAAGTCATATAAATATAAATATCATTTTGCAAGTGTTTACACTTAATACACTTAAAAACTGAAACTGAAATTTCTGTCATTTAAAAAAAAATTGATTGGAAAATAATTGTTTGAAGAGCATCCTATCTTGATAGCAAATTTGCATCAGAGAACAAGTATGTTATTATTACTTGGGCAAAAACCCCAAGAAAAAAATATATAACAGTTGCGTGAATTTTGAAAAATTAATTAGCCTAAAATATTTTGACCACCAACAATTTTTTTAACATTCTACAAATGCAAAAGTATTGAGTCTTTGGACTAAAAAATTCAACCACATAACAAAATAAGTGACATCTCTTCAACTAGAATTAGAGTCTGTGTACCTATGGTTCCCTTGAAGATTTTCAAGTTCAGCTATGAACCGAGCAAAGCACTGTACCCCGTTACCGCACATCTGAAATCAAATAACCCATCAGAGATGGAAACTGAAAGAAAAAACTCAGCATTAAACTAATAAAACAATTGAAAATTAATAATCACTCCAACAGTCAGTTCAATTAACACACATTCAAGACCTGAAACCTGAACGATAAGAGATCTATAAGTCCACATAATAACTTGATCATTTTTATGTCAATTATAACTTCTTATTGTGGATTGGGCAAGCAAATGTCGTACCTCAGGTTTGCTCTCATCAGAATTGAAGGTTCTCATGGTGTAATCGGCACCATCGGTTCTTGGCATGACAAAGATCATCCCATCGCCGCCTATACCGAAATTTTGATTGCGTAGCTTCACAGCCTGCTCGGGTGTAATCCTAGGCTCCATTGAGTCTCTCTTATCCACCAATGTGCATATCAAAAGAAATTCCCAACTACTTGAGTTCTTTAGTTTTATTACCGGACCTTTTGTTTTAAGTGAGTACACAAATGCTCATGATTTCAAATTTCAGAACATACTTTCACTTTTAGGTTCTAATCAGTTTTCATGCGGTTAGATATCTTTAGATAGTCAGCTAAAAACAGTTTCTTTTCTATTATAGGGCATGTTTTTACTTTTAAAAAAATAAAGGGCTAAAAAAACAAAGAATCAAATTTTGCCCCAACCAGCATGTACTGATACGGATATCAGAGTATAGCAGCCTATTTGCTAGAATCACCTACAAGCGGATTTAGAAAATGCCGAAATGGTATGATAAACAATTCAAGTGGATTTTATGATAATTTAAGAACCCTAATTGAACAAAAAAATAGCATAATTGAACATTTAGTGGTCCAAATCCAGTACCCATATAATTCCTAGGCAACTCTAATAAGAAAATCTGAAGCTAAAACTTGTTCATTGATACTGCCAGAACATCCTAATAAAATTAATTTCAATTCACTGACCTACTGAAATGCACTTCTCTTTAACCAAACAAGCAAAACAAAAATAAGCGAAATAAGTAACCAAGGAGACAAAACAATTTTTTTACAAACTTTTTCGAATCAAACTCGAATCGAATCACGAACTACGAATTTTTTGTGCAGCCTTAGTTGTATATGATGGTTGTTAGAAAAAATAAAAATAAAATTATTTAGACCGCTATGTAATGAGGCATCACTCAGTTATCACTTATCTGTGTTTTCATTTTGGCCCGAAAAATTTGGTTTAATACCTTTTGGACCTTGCCATGCAACTTTCTGTCCAAAATGAAAAACATACAGAATTCCAAGCAGCTCTGAATGATTTAGATTAATGCAAGGTGCATCCAATGATCAAAAAGTAAAAGCAGGTCATATAGGCATTGAAACATGCTTGAGGTAAAGATCGATGCAGGTAGCCCGCAGGGACAGCTGGCAAGTGCGTTTATAGTGTGCCAGTCCCAGTTGTATCATTTTGCATGTTTTATATGTTTTCTGCAATTGTAGTATGACTTATTTTTTAATTTCTTATACAAATGAGCAACAACTTAGTGAATTTTTTTCTCGTCCAGCTGTTGATATAATTTGACTTGGAGCTCACGAATTTTCTTGTCAGAAATTCAGATGGAGTTTTGCTCTTTGAGTCTTCTTTTATGGGTTTTGAGAAGAGACAGAAGTAACAGCAGCGGTTTTTTTATGTGATATATAAATCGATCTATTGTTCCTCTGAAAGACAAATCACCAATTGATGACACGGGCAGAAAGCCGGAATTCCTTTTAATTGTTTGAGCAACTTCAGTACAAGTTCTCGGTCTGGTCCAAAATGCATTAACCTTGATAATCATTAATCAATCAAGCAAAGAAAAGGTATCCAAGGTGGATTAATTTCATTGGAGCTGTTCGACAATAAGGGATCAAGTCTCTTTAAAACTTAATCCACTTTTTTAAACTTCTCTAGTCACTTAATCTTACCGAACATTGACTCTTCAGCACGACTTAAAAGTGTTAGTATTTGATATATATTTCGGTGGAGGGAAGAGAGACACAATTCTCACAACAACTCTTTTATTATTCAAACTATCTTTTTGTATTTTCTCTCTTACATTCTTACAAGAGAATACAAGTCTATTTATAGCCTTAGACATAACTCTTAAAATTCGTATTTAAAACAGAATTAAAAAAAACAACTCAAAACTAGAATACAAAACAGCATAGTAAATTCTGACCCCTCACTACTAAAACTGCTATAACTTTCTCTAGAGAAATCCAATCGACTTGAAATTTGTTGCATCTGAAAATAGACTTCAATAACTTTAATTTGATAGGTTACACACCCATAATGGTTAACGTTTGCCCCTTCAAATTATCATTTAAAAACAGCCTTAAATCTGTCCACTGTGCAGTTACGAATTTAATAGCAAATTAAGTTTATTCACCAACAAAAAGCACCTCCTCTAACCTTTTTTTGCTCGGACCTTAAGACACATCTACCCCTTCCTTTAGCTTTCTTAATTAGCTTTTATCCACAAATTAAAATAACTGAACATTGGTGCTCATCAAGCTCTTCATCCCTCGTTGTTGAACGGTCCCTTTGTACTTAAGGTGACTAGGTTTTTTTTTTCTTTTTCAATCAGGTTCTTCTGTTATTTCTAAGTCAGATTACTTAAAACTTGATATTTAGTTTGTTGCCGATTGGTTAAGTGGTTAATTAGTAATGAAATTGGAATCAATATATATGTTGCTCCTCAATTTAAATTTTCCGTGTGCATAATCTGGATGTCTCCCTGTTTCCTCTTTTCTTTACTATATATATTGCAAATTGGAAAAAAAAGTTGCACAATTATTGTACTGTGATTTTGAGTTTTTGATACTGTTTTAAATTTTATTTTTCTATTGGGTTGTGGTTGTTATGGCTTCGTCTATAGTGGTAGAAGATATAATCAGGTGATAAAATCTTTCAATAGTTAATGGTCTATAATATATGGAGGATTCCACTTCTCGTCTCTAGCGTCAAGTGGTGGGACCCAGTGACTAGGGACGGTTTGAATTGGTCAAAGGTGGGCCATTAGAAGACTTACACAACAGTTACATTTTGACAAGACAGTCAACGGTTAACGTCAAGTGCCCTTTAGTTCACCACTATGTATCATTATGTTATTTGGGCAGCGTCTAATTGTCTATAACTTTTTGTTCACAAAAAAATTGTTATTTAACTTGCGTCAATTCTGTAAAATTACTAATTCAAGGCTATAACTTGTATAACAAATCTAACAAGAAACACATTTTAAGTTTCTAACATTCAGCTGTACCACTTTGTGTACTTGCAACTTGCACAACTTGCTAAACTAACTGTACTTAATGCATAACCACTTGATGTACTTTTCTAAATTATAGTTAATGACAATTTTAAAACTTTCTAGAACATTTTAAAATTGAACAACTTAGCAAACTTGCAGTTTTTTCAAAATAATCTCGAAAATTATACAAAATTAATTTTGTTGAATCAAATTTTCTTTTTCAAAATTAAAATTAATTTTAATTTTTTCTTCAATTATTAATATTTATATATACATCTATATCCTATAAATTAAAACTATACATACTATAAAACATAAAGATGCAAACTATAAAACTTCAATACTGTAAAATTTCTAAATGTAAATTATAAAACTAACAGATGCAAACTATAAAACTGTAAATCTGAAATCTAAAACACTATAAAACTGAGATAAACACACTACAAAATTCAATACTACGAATTTAAAAAAGTAAACAGTAAAATTAATTACATGATGAATACAGTAAAATTACATGATGAATTTAAATCATCAATACATCAAATATTCACAATCACATTGTTAAACATTAATAATTATTAACAAGATGAATACTGTAAAATTAACTGGTGAATAGTGTAAAATGACAAGATTAATACTCCGTATCGCCTCTCTATCATCTCTTTCCTCTAGATTTTCACAAGATGAATACTGTAAAATGACAAGATCACTACTCCATTTCGCCTCTCTATCATCTCTTTCGTTCATATTTCCACAAGATGAATACTATAAAATTACAAGATGAATACTATGAAATTAACATGTAAATACTGTAAAATGACAAGATCAATACTCCATATCACATCTCTATCATCTTTTTCCTCCAGATTTTCACAAGATGAATACTATAAAATTAACAAATCAATACTTCATATCGCTTCTTTATCATATCTTTCCTCTAGATTTTCATAAGATGAATAATCGGGATGTCAATGACACTTTTTTATTCATTTATCTAACTTGTACCATATTCAATAATACAGATAAGGGTATAAAATTTAAGTTTACATATCTCTTGTTAATGGAACAATTTGGATCCGGCGCTTTAGTCTCATGAGTTTTGCATCCCTCCGAACCGCTTTAAAATATATGTGCGCCACTTTAATATTCATGTGTGTCTGTGTTAATATTTGTACATACAGATCTTTCATTTTTGAGTCTGATGAGCATCAGACCTAAATTGTTTCTCTCATTAACTCGAGACAGGGTGTATAAGAAAAAACAAAAAGGTTGCGCACACTCTCGTTCTTTCGTTATATTAATTGGAGTCACATAAGCATATCTTTCATTTTATTTTTGTGAAATTATAAACTGAACATATCCTCTCTTTTATATTTATATATGAAGTCTTTTTTAAACATATTCTCTCTTTCAAGACATAATAATTTCTCTTTATTCTATATCTTATCTCTGATGCTCTCTTAACTGTAATTCCTACAATTTTCAACGCTACTTATATCTTGCAGGATTTAATATATTTTTGTCCAACTAAATCACGGGATCACCATGATTTGCAGTGATCAAACTAGCCTCCAATGCGGATTTGAAATAAAAGCCCTGATCACCACAAAATGTATTTATTTTGGGATTCTATTGGGCTTATGTTAATTTCAAAATGTTGAAAATTAATTCAAAATTATATTTAGATAATCTCTGCATATGTTTAGTTTAGTTAGAAGCCGTTTTTAGACGCATAAAAACTGCATGAGTTATTTTAGGCATTGGTTATTTTCAGCATAGTTATTTTAGGACTAGTAGGCATAGTGGTTAGTTATTTTTAGCCTATTGTGTAGTGGGTGCTTAATTTAGGGAAGTTGTGGGTGGTTATTTTAGAAACATTGTATTGCTTTAAATAGTGCATGACTTTATGTAATTGAGTAAGAGAGAAAAGAAATAAGGCATTGTTTATATTCAGAAAAATATTATTCTCTCTTCAATCCTTTGCATACTGGCACAAAGCAGTGTGGTATTGCTTAGTTTATCCCAACACAAAAGTACATAGGCCGACCTTTGTTTCTGAGGGAGCGAATTAGGTAAACAGACAATTTTGGGCCAGTTCGAATTGGATTTTTAGCCTTTTAAGTCATTTCAGGTAAATTTTGGATTGTGCAAATTTTTTTCAAGTTTCATTTCTCAGGTTGGTTTGAGCTTGGGCCATAAATGACTTTGTATTTTGGATTGTGCAAATTTGTTTGAAAAAAAATAAAAAGAAGGATCTCAGACAAAAAAAAAGTCATTAACAATTCCTATTATATACAAACGAGCAATTTTATCACAAAGTCCTACAACTTTAGCAATTCAAGTAGGCATAGAATAATTGTTTCTGACGAAGAGTCATAGAATAATTGTTATGAAATGTTATTTATATACACTGGGATTCTGTTATGGACTTTGTTTTCCGAAAATGAGTTAATTTTACGAGTAATTAAAGTAAATTAACTCTTTATCGAGAGATTTGACATAAATATATATACACTATATTCTATATGAATATCTATTGAACTGAAAAAATAATATAATTCAAAGAACCTATTTCATCAGAAAACGATCAGGGTTAAAAAAAAAAAGTTATGTTTTTAATTTCAATATCTTTGCTGGGTACAGAGATTGAGGTTTTAAATTTTTAATTGTAAGGATTTTGTTCAAGCCTAATAGAAACTGGAAGCCAGGCACTCTATAGAACAAAAGCTAAGCTATAGGCTGATCAATGATCAATAAATTATCTGAAATCAACAAAATAAGAATAATTAATGTTGTACTGCTTTGAAGTTTAAATAAGGGTAAGGGCACTGAGTTATCGTTGTCATAATGATACCCACTTTTTATTAATTCTCGTTCTGGAAGTGTGGTACCAATTATCTGAATTTTTTTTTAGGTTAAGATGACAAGTTGGCAACCGTCTTACAATTTTCATTGGTAAGGATCAAAATGTAAACACCTATGTACATCACAGTACGATTAAATAAAGAGACTACACTACCTCTAATATTGCACTTCTCCGTCAGATGCACCTGATATGAATAGACCGCTCACTGTCTAATTGCACTTCTTACACATTGGACCCTCTCACAAGCAATTTATGATCTGACCTCAAAAGTATGCAGCCTTCGTGCCACGTTCACAGAAACTCTTCCTCACTGCACACATAGGATCGGAGTTCGGACTTTGAAGTTAGGTTCTCCCCCGCTTTCCACCGCTCTCCCCGCACACACAGCCTCTCTCCTCCTGAGCACAGCCTCTCCCTGCCACCAGGATCCGACACTCCATCAGCTCACTTTCTCCATCAGCTCGGCCAGTTCGGATCTGCTCCAGACCGGACCAGGTGATGTGGAGGTGCGCCGAAGAAGCCGATCCAGCCATGGATCAGACCCTCCGTAGTCGGACGAGAACCGAAGAAGCACTCCACCTTTTGGTTCTCTAGGCAGATCTGATGACCTCCCTTCTGTCAATGTCTATAAGATATCGAAAGTCCCACAAAACTTTAGATGTGTTACAGCCAACCCCTCTGTTCTGCTCCGCCAGTAGATGGGAAGAGGAGGGGCTGACAGCTTGGCGCGTACGTGATCTCTCTTGCTTACGGCTAGAGTTTCTTATCTGATTTTTTTTTTATTTTGTCTTTGTCATAATTCATACACTTTAACTAGGTGACGTAAAGTTCTTTTTTTATTCTGTAATGTGGAATTCAAAGAAGATATACTCCAAAATAGAAAAAAAAAATAAAGAAATTAAAAAAGAACTAAACAAGAATAACAGAATTAGTACCCTCAAGTAAACAGGATAATGCTTTGAGTTGCTTGCAGTGAATTCATTTTTTAAAATAGAAATAAACAAACTCATTTAAACGAAACAAGCATCTAATTAATGTATTGGATTTTCGAAACACGGGTGGAAGGTATTATCACCACCGAATGACTCAGACCATGTTTATAAGTCAATGCTTAATTACCCCTCTAGCTGCTTTTTGGAAATCCAGCAATGAGTTTTCTATTTAAAAATAAATCCTTGTAGTGGCCTAGTCACAATTTAACTCAAAAGTGGATAAAATATTTCAGCGCGGCCCACTCCGCCTATCTCCGCCTGGACAAGCTCTTGCATTGTTGATCAATCCTTTTTCCACAAATCATTCTCTTTGGTTTAAATTGCTTTGTTAATCACCCAGTCGGTATTCGCTTTTATTTTTACACGTACATAGATAAAATAATGCAGTTCATATTCAACGGTTTTTTTTTTAATTTTAAGATTTAAATTTTGATTTATTAAAGTTTTTTAAAATGGAGACATGATAGAAGCACTTGAACCCTCCTCGTGAAAGTTATAGATAACAAACAAATTATAAAAATTAAATAGAAAAACAAATAATAAAATTTTCTAATTATCAG